>MDKH01197156.1:0-36891 GCA_005239495.1 Nicotiana undulata
GCTATGGAAAGAGTCATTTACGGGAACGGAGTCGCAACACACAAAACGACCGGCTGGGTCGTTGCAATTGGCTTGCCTAACTCTGTGTTGGGGACTTCCCCTTAGGTTGTTTTGATACCGTTTTTGTTATATGAGCGTCGTGTACGTGAGATGACGAGTGCGTACACGGGATATTGTTGCTAAAACTCCACTTTTCCTTTCATGACATAAATCATTTGATCCCTATTTCATTGTTTCATGTACTAACTGTGTAGTTTAGCTTAGGAATAAGCATACCTACCTGTTTTACTTGAGTTCCCCTAAATTGCTACTATTTGCACCATGTTTAGGTAGTTTTATCCGTATTTGCCTGTGATTCTTCCTAAACTGTTTAAATAATCTGTATCCGGTATTCATTTGCATTTCATATTTAAATTGGGACTACGGACAAGATTTCGGGAGCTTTCCCCCTGTACTGCATCGCATATTTAAATTGGGACTATGGACGAGATTCCAAGAGCTTTCTCCCTGTACAGCATTGCATATCTGCTACTGTGAGATACGTTGTGCTGAGCTGAGGGCTCCCTTTTACTATTTTCTTTCAGCTTATTGTTTCTACTATTTTTGCTTTAGCTTATTGTATCTCTCTGTGAAATTTTCAAACTGTTTTTATTATAAACATCCAGTAGAGACTTAACCTGACCTCGTCACTACTTGACTGGGGTTAGGCTTGGCACTTACTGGGTACCAATTATGGAGTACTCATGCCCTTTCTTGCGCATGTTTTCCATGTGCAGATCCAGGTACCAGCACCCAATATCGTGGCTAGGAGTCGTTCTAGTAGCTGCCAGGAGACCGCGAGGTAATTCTGCCGCGTCCGCAGAATCCCACGAGTCCCATTCTACTCTAGTATAGGCATAGAGGACTTATGTATTTTCTACTAATTCATTGTATAGATCTACATTTAGTACAGAGCTTGTGACTGTCGTGACATTCCGGGTTTTGGGAAGTGAAATTGTATATGCCGAGCGGCTGAATTATGTGTCTTCTTCTTCTTTTCTATTTCAATTATTATATTGCTTTTATTTCTCCGCAAGTTTTAGGCTTACCTAGTCGTAGGGACTAGGTGCCGTCACGATACCCAACAAAGGGAAATTTGGGTCGTGACAAGTTGGTATCAGAGCGTCTAGGTTCATAGGAGTCACCTGTCACAAGCCATTTTATTAGAGTCTCGCGGATCGGTGCGGAGACATCTATATATATCTTCGGGAGGCTATGTAACTGCTAAGAACAATCATATTCTTTTGAATTCCTTGTCGTGCTAGTTACTGTCATAAAAAATTCTAAAACTCTATTCTACTCTTGCTCACAGATGGTGCGGACCCGTACCGGACGTACTGATGATCAGGAACCCGAGCCCCCAGCCAAAGCCACCATAGGCAGGGGCCGGGATAGAGGGCGAGCACGCGGTGCAACCCGAGCATCGGCCAGAGAAGAGACAGAGGAGCCCCTAGCAACTACAGTTGGAGGGGCAAAAGAGGTCCCTATTATTACTCCAGCCCTCCAGGAGACTTTAGCTCAGTTCCTGAGCGCTTTCAGTACTCTGACTCAAGCAGGACTACTCCCGATAGCTCCAGCTACATCTTAGGCCGGGGGAGGTACACAGACTCCCGCAGCCCGTACTGCATAGCAGAGAGTTCATATTGGGCAGGTTCTAGAGTATATGCCTATGCCCCTAGCGGCTCCAGCTCAGCATGATACCAGAGTAGCTGTTTCTGAGGTAGAGCAACTCAGACTTGAGAGGTACAAGAAGTACCACCCACCTGTTTTCAGCGGACTAGCTACAGATGACGCTTTGGGATTTCTTGAGAAGTTTCATCGCATTCTACGCACTATGAGTATTGTGGAGACGAGTGGGGTTTCTTTCACCGCTTTCCAGCTGAGGGGGGAGGTTTATCAGTGGTGGCGTGCCTTTGAGCTGAGTAGCCCGAACGAGGCAGCTTCACTTACTTGGGCTCAGTTCTCCGAGATGTTCTTACTTGAGTTTGTCCCTCAGAGCCTCAGGGATGCTTGGCGTGCAGAGTTTGAGCAGTTACGCCAGGGTACCATGATTGTGTCGGAGTATGCAGTCCGTTTCAATGACTTGGCTCGTCATGCACCAGCCTTGGTTTCCACTATCAGAGAGAGGGTTCGACACTTCATCTAGGGGCTTCACCCCAGTATTTGGACCAGTATGGCCAGGGAGTTGGAGACAGATATCCCTTACCAGCATGCCATGAGTATTGCCTGGAGGATTTAGAGTATGTTATCTCGGGATAGGGAGGAGAGAGAGGCCAAGAGGTCTCGAGAGACTGGCCATTTTTCGGGAGTTCGTGCACCAGCAACACGCTATGACAGGGGTTTTGTGAGTCGCTATGTTCATTCGGCTCTTCTAGCAGCCAGTGGTATTCCAGCTCCTCCTAGACCTTAGGAGGCTTATTATGCACCTAGTATCTAGTGTGCCTCCTGCTCGAGGTGCTATCACCGGCCAGTCCAGCAGGCCAGTTCAGAGTCAACATCAGCCGCCACGTCCTCCGAGGGGTTGTTTGAGTGTGGTGACCCTCACCACGTGATCAGAGATTGCCCCAGGGTTAAAAAGGGTGCACCACCTCAGACTTATCAGGTCCCATGTATTCCACTGGGTCCTCCAGCTATTCTTCCAACCTCGGCTGCTACCCCACCTCCTCAGGCAGCTCGAGGTGGTGTTCGGGGAGGTCGAGGTCTCCCTAGAGGGGGAGGACATGCCAGGTATTATGCTATTCCAGCCCGTTCAGAGGCTGTTGCTTCAGATTCGGTCATCACAGGTATTGTCCCTGTTTTGTCATAGGGATGCATCAGTATTATTTGATCCAAGCTCTACGTATTCATATGTGTCTTATTATTTGCTTCACATTTGGGGGTATATCGGGATTCTTTGAGTTCCCCCGTTTATGTTTCGACTCTCGTGGGAGATTCTCTTGTTGTGGACCACGTATATCGGTCGTGCTTGATTGTTATAAGTGGTTTTGAGACCAGGGTTGATTTATTATTGCTCAGTATGGTAGACTTTGATGTTATCTTGGGAATGGATTGGTTGTCGCCCCATTATGCTATTCTAGATTGTCACTCCAAGACCGTGACGCTGGCTATGCCAGGTTTACCGAGGTTAGAGTGGAGTGGTTCCTTAGAGTATACTCCCCGCCGAGTCATTTCCTTTCTTAAGGCTCAGTGGATGGTAGAGAAGGGGTGTGATGCATATTTAGCCTATGTGAGAGGTGTTAGCATTGATACCCCTTCAATTGAGTCAGTTCTAGTTGTGCGGGACTATCCCGATGTTTTTCCAACCAATCTTCCGCGTATGATGACCGACAGAGATATTGATTTCGGCATTGATTTGTTGCCGGGCACTCAGCCCATTTCCATTCCTCCCTATCGTATGGCTCCTCCTAGGTTGAAGGAGTTGAAGGAGCAGTTGTAAGAGTTTCTTGATAAGGGTTTCATCAGGCCCAATGTATCACCTTGGGGTGCTCCGGTATTATTTGTGAAGAAGGATGGTTCGATGCGTATGTGCATTGATTACCGGCAGCTGAATAAGGTTACAGTGAAGAACAGGAACCCATTGCCTCACATTGATGATTTATTTGACCAGTTACAGGGTGCTAGGGTGTTCTCCAAGATTTACCTGCGTTCGGGCTATCATCAGTTGAATATTTGGGAGCCGTACATCCCGAAGACTGCCTTCAGGACCAGATATGGCCACTATGAGTTCCTTGTGATGTCATTTGGGCTGACCAATGCCCCAACAACCTTTATGCATCTGATGCACATCGTATTTCAGCCTTATCTTTATTCCTTCATCATCGTGTTCATTGATGACATCTTGGTATATTATCGGTCCCAGAAGGACGATGAGCAACATTTGAGGACTGTGCTTCAGACTTTGAGGGAGAAGAAATTGTATGCCAAATTTTCTAAGTGTGAATTTTGGCTTGATTCTGTGGCATTCTTAGGCCATGTGGTGTCTTTTGATGGGATCAAGGTAGATCCAAATAAGGTGGAGGCAGTGCAGAGTTGGCCTGGACCGTCTTCAGCTACTAAGATCCGCAGTTTCCTTGGTTTGGCTGGGTACTATCGCCATTTTGTGAAGGGATTTTTATCAATTGCAGCGCCTATGACCAAACTGACCCAGAAGGGTGCACCTTTCAGGTGGTTTGAGGAGTGTGAGGAGAGCTTTCAGAAACTCAAGTCAGCCCTGACTACAGCTCCAATGTTGGTATTGCCTACAGGTTCAGGGTCTTATACAGTCTATTGTGATGCTTCGAGGATTTGCCTTGGGGAGGTGTTGATGCAGGACAGTAGGGTGATTGCCTACGTGTACAGACAATTGAAGGTGCATGAGAAGAACTATCCAGTTCATGATCTCGAGTTGGCAGCAATTGTTCACGCCCTGAAGATATGGCATCATTATTTATACGGTGTTCCCTATGAGATTTTCACGGCTCACCAGAGTTTGCAGCACATATTCAAGCAGAAAGAACTCAATTTGCGCCAGCGTAGGTGGTTGGAGTTACTCAAGGATTATGACATCACTATATTATACCACCGGGGGAAGGCCAATGTGGTGGCCGATGCCTTGAGTCGCCGAGCGGAGAGTTTGGGGAGTTTGGCATATCTTCATGCAGCTGAGAGGCCCTTAGCCTTAGATGTTCAATCCTTAGCCAGTCAATTCGTGAGGTTGAATCTTTCTGAGCCTTGCCGGGTATTTGCTTGTGTGGTTGCTCGATCTTCCCTTTATGACCGTATCAGATAGCGCCTGTATGATGATCCCAACCTTCTGGCTCTTCAGGATAGAGTTCGGCGGGGTGATGCCAGGGATGTGACTATTGGTGATGACGGCATGATGAGGATGTAGGGTCGTATCTCTGTGCCCAATGTTTATGGGCTTCGGGGGTTGATTCTGGAGGAGGCCCATAGCTCACGGTATTCCATCCACCCGGGTACCACGAAGATGTACCAGGATCTGAGACAACACTATTGGTGGCGAAGGATGAAAAAGGATATAGTGGAGTTTGTGGCCAAGTGTCTCAACTGTCAGCATGTCAAATGTGAGCATCAGAGACCGGGAGGATTACTTCAGCAGATTGAGCTTCCAGAGTGGAACTGGGAGCAGATCACCATGGACTTTGTGGTTGGGCTTCCTCGGACTTTGAGGAAGTTTGATGCTATTTGAGTGATTGTGGATCGGCTGACCAAATCAGCCCATTTCATTCCAATGTTGACCACATATTCATCAGAGAGATTGGCTGAGATTTATATCAGGGAGATTGTCCGACTCCATGGTATTCCAGTATCTATCATTTCAAACAGAGGTACACAGTTCACTTCACGGTTCTGGAGAGCCGTTCAGCAGGAGTTAGGCACCAGGGTGGAGTTGAGTACAGCTATCACGACCCAATTTTCCCTCCGTTGGGTATCGTGACGACACCTAGTCTTAAGGAATAAGCAAGCCTAACATTTAGTAAACATTAATAAAATATTGAAACTTTTGAATGCTTCTCGATAAAAATCTCTATACATTACATATCATCCCAAAACCCGGTAAGTACAAGTCATAAGCTTTAAGGAATCTACCCTAACATCTCTAATACCATTGTTCAGAATAAATATATGAGTGTATGAATTCTACTTGTAAGAAGGTGACTCCGAAACCGCGAACGTTGAAACGGTTTTACCTCGAGTCTCCACAACAGCAACCGTGCTGCTAGCTATCGGTCAACTTCTATGCAAAAACCTGGGATCTGCACACAAAAAATGTGCAGAAGAGTAGCATGAGCACACCACAGTGGTGCCCAGTAAGTATCAAGACTAACCTCAGTGGAGTAGTGACGAGGACTAGTCAATTCACCCACTGGTCTAATAAATTAAACAGACATACGTATAGGAATGACATGACATGACACATGTCTAATGGCTACACCATATAATTATCAACATAACAAGTACAAAAGGGAAGGAAGATACAACAAATAACATAGAACATCGTAATATTACATAGAAGAAAGGACGAGGTGCAAATCAAAAGCGGAAACCACAACACAGTAAAAACAATAGTAACTCAGCACTGCAATAATTTTCCCCTCAAGACTTAGTCAACAACTCCTACAATTTAGTCAATTCTCCGAGCGAAACCTTTAAAATCCTAAGTTTATATTGAAAGCTTTTTTAAAAATATAATCATTCCATTTTGAGTAAAGTCTCCTTCGAAATACACTTCCTCCAACGATATATAAATATACTGTACAGAACGAAAACCTCAAGCACAAATTCCTTTCAATAAAAGCTTTTCAGATGTACCTTTCTAGTAGATATTTTCCAAACATAGCTGCTTTCAAATAAATGCCTTGCAAACATACCTTTGTAAAATAATAACCTTGCAAACATAGTTTCCTTCAAGGTAAATGCCCTTAAACTTTACTTTTCAATAATTGTCTTTCAGACGTAGTTTCCAATAGCACAAGTACACGGCATCACCCTTCGTGCTTTTACTATCGTCCTCCCTATAGAAATCGACCGATATGGCACGTAAATTAAGTAAATTAAACAAGTAAAAGACATGGACATGGCAACAACAATGAGACGAAGGTTAAGTACAGGACAATAATAACAAGGCACACCAAATATGTAAGTACAACAATAACAGCTCAAAGTACGGGCACACGTAAACACGGGGAAACATATATCACATCATAATGCATGTCCCTCGTCCTCACATGCACGGAAACACCCTTCGTGCCATGAACACACTCATAATATCACGCACGGCATCACCCTTCGTGCTTTTACTCTCAATAATATGGCACAACATCACCCTTCGTGCTTTTAATTTCAATAATATGGCACGACATCAACCTTCGTGCTTGTATTGGTAAAAAAGAGCTTCACACGTATGATAATTCTTGATGATTCGGCCAGTTACGTGGACCAAGGAAAACATGACAACTGGACATGACTCTATAAGGAGGCGCGAGGAAAAGAGACATGGAACTATATACCCACGAGGTAATCAACTATGGGAAACTCAACTTGATTGAGGCAAGGAAGAGACACGGTCAGAATGAATCCGGACAAAGCTATAGGCAGATTCAAAGATCTTCAATTAATGATCCACACGTTACACAACCTTCACGCAACAGTTACAGTTATTCTTTATAGCGTTACATTAATGAAATAATTAGTCACTAATGTGTTATCATTGCAAGAGGTAGACGTTATACTGAAAGAATTCCCTATATAAGGGAATAAAAGTTAACTTGTAAGGGACATCCGAACTACGAACAGAATACACTTTACTTTTCTGTGCATATTATTACTTATTACTCATTCGTAATTATCATTATTTCTTGATTATCAGAAACCCGTGTTCATCCTAAAAATAGCTTTAGTCAAGGGATCTAATTCTTTGGTTAAACAAATTGGTTCCGTTACCGGGAATCTGATAATCTTTGTTTACTTTTCAAACGATATCCTCTGAACTATGTCGAACTCCAATGACAATAACCAACAAAGAGATGGGACTCCATCACCCCTGGATCCCCAGGAGGTTCAAAGGAACAATCCCAAGAAAGATCTAACAACAACAACAACAACAACGTTAATGATAATGATCAAACGGTAGAACAAGATCAAGTAAAGAAAATGATTGCAGAGTATGTGAGCCAGGCTCTGCAAGAATTCGCAAGGGGATTACCAGCGGCATCACCTGCGTCACTGACACCACCTCCCAATAATACCATCACCGTGGAAAATCCTCAATATGGGTTGGTAAACTCAGCAAGGGAAGACACTCCTAATGAATCTCGCGAAGCGAGACCAGGTATGGCTAATAACTCCGAGTTACAAAATTTATTACTAACCTTGCAGAAACAGGTGCAGGAACAAAATGACCGAATCGAGCAAATTCCTGGAGTACCACCTGTTATCAAAGGCATTGATGTTGATAGATATTCTCAACAACCTTGGAAACCAAGCGCAACACCCTTGCCTATACCCAAGAAGTTCAAAATGCCTGATGTTCCCAAGTATGATGGGACAACTGACCCACGCGACCATGTGACTGCTTTTACTACCGGAGTAAAAGGCAATGACTTAACAAAACAAGAGATTGAGTCAGTCCTAGTCAAATAATTTGGAGAAACACTTACCAAAGGAGCATTAACCTGGTATTCTCTTCTCCCTGAAAACTCTATTGATTCTTTTGCTGAGCTGGCAGATTCTTTTATAAAAGAACACTCCAGTGCACAAAAAGTCGAGAAAAGGATGGAAGACATATTCAAAATAAAACAAGGAGACACGGAACTACTCCGTGAATTTGTAGACAGGTTCTAGCGAGAAAGAATGTTACTACCACGGGTGCCCGATAATTGGGCAGCCATGGCATTCACGAGCAATCTAAATGAAAAAAGCTCAGAAGCCACGAGAAGACACAAGGAAAGCTTGAGGGAATTCCTAGCTACGACATGGAATGATGTTTATAACAGGTACAGTACTAAACTTCGGATAGAGGAAGATACCATTGCTCGTTCAAAAGATAAAAATCATACCAGATCCAGACGCTCTGAATAAGACAGGAGATCAGGTAAAACAGGTACCATCCTTATATGGGACCCTCGGGACGTGAAACTCGTCCCAGGTTCGAAAACACTAGGTCAGAATATAGACCACCCAGCAGAGATGCGGGCTCATATTCATCTAGATCCAGAAAGGATCGAGATGAACGACCTAGGGGTAATGCACGAATTGGGGATCACACCTTCAATGTAAGTACCCCCGAACTAGTTTCAATATTAAAAATTATGGGGGATAAGGTTATATGGCCCAAAGAAATGCGGTCAAACCCAAGTGAAAGGAACCCAAATTTGTGGTGTGAATTTCATAACGATCATGGACACAGGACTGCAGATTGCAGATTTTTACAAGGTGAAATACAACAATTATTGAAACAGGTTTACTTAACAGAATTGTTTAGTGATAAAGGTAAGCAGGCATACATGAAGAACATGCAAGAACCCCTGAAACCACCGTCTCCAAAAAGAACTGTCAACGTGATACACGGAGGAGAAGAAGTAAACAGAGTGGTTTGCAAAACAGCCATGAAGTTCACAATTACACACGGAAAGCGGGTTCGAGAAAACCCAGACGCAGACAATATAACCTTTGATGATGCAGATTTCGGCGGACTAAAATGCTCCCCAACAACGATGCTCTGGTACTATCCTTACTCATTCATGACTAACGTTAAAAGAGTGTTGATTGATCCAGGTAGTTCAGTCAACATCATTTTGCTAAGAGTCGTGGAAGAAATGCTCTTGGGAAATCAGGTGATCCCAAAAGCGCGAGCCATATCAGGGTTCGATAACTCTACGGTTATAACCAAAGGAGAAATTGAACTTAGCACTTATGCAGAAGGAGTAATAAAAAAAAACAGATTCCAAGTCATCGATACTGACATGGCTTATAACGTAATCATGGGAAGGCCATGGATCCACGACATGAAAGCAGTACCATCTACATTACATCAGGTAATTAAATTCCCTTCTGAATGGGGAATCCAACAGATTAGGGGTGATCAGCAAACCTCTAGGAATATAAATTCTGTGGTACATTATAACAAAAAAGTAGAGACGGAAGAATCAAAAGGTAGGGAAATGTCCCAGGCAGAAGTAGCCGGCCAAACAGATATGGAAGAAATTATTACCCAAACAGGTACGGAAGAAGCTATTGTTCGAACAGGTACGAAAGAAGATAGTCACGAGATGGTAAACCAAGTTACCACGGAAGATGAATCAACTCACACGGATGTAGATTCCAGACCAGATGTCATTCAAGAACCAGAAGAAGATGAGCACATCAAAACAACAACGGAAGAGCTCGAAGTTATTCCATTGTTTGAACAAAAACCTGAACAGAAAGTGCATATAGGCACGAGGCTGAGCCCAAGTCGAAGAGGTACGTTAATTAATTATTTAAAGGCTAACGCAGATTGCTTTGCGTGGTCCCATTCAAATATGACAGGTATCCCACCAGAAGTGATTACTCATAAACTAAATGAAGATCCATCCTTCGTACATGTTAAGCAGAAGAAAAGAAAGCAATGACCGTTCAAGAACTAAGTGATTGACGAAGAGGTACAAAAACTCTTGAAAATTGGTTCAATACGAGAGGTAATGTACCCGAAATGGTTAGCTAATACTGTGGTAGTACCTAAAAAGAATGGTAAATGGAAAGTGTGTAGATTATACTGATTTAAATAAAGCATGCCCCAAGGATTCATTCCCATTACCACATATAGATCAAATGATTGATGCCACTGCAGGTCATGAATTGTTAAGCTTTCTAGATGCATATTCCGGTTACAATCAGAATAAAATGGACCCCTCAGACGAGGAAAAAACTTCCTTTATTACAAACAGGGGGACTTATTGTTACAAAGTCATGCCATTTGGTTTGAAAAATGCCGGAGCCACGTACCAGAGGTTAGTAACCAAGAACATCTGGGGAAGACGATGGAAATTTACATCGATGACATGTTGGTAAAATCAACACATGCGGAAGACCATTTCCAGCACCTCTCTATTACCTTTGAAATTTTACGCAGGTATAATATGAAATTGAATCCAGAAAAATGCGCTTTTGGTGTGGAGTCAGGTACATTTTTGGGTTTCCTTGTATCAAATAGAGGAATAGAGGTAAATCCTGCTCAAATTAAAGCTATAGAAGAAATACATGATATACTTACGAACAAAAAAGAAGTTCAAAGACTAACGGGAAGAATTGCAGCCTTAGGAAGATTTATTTCCAGGTCTTTCGAAAAAAGTTTTAAATTCTTTTCAGTTCTCAAAAAGCAAAATCAGTTCAAATGGACTGAAGAATGTCAACGGGCTCTCAAAGATCTAAAGGCTTATCTATCAAAAAACCCCTTGCTATCAAAGCCAAAGGAGGGGGAGAAACTGTACGTCTATCTTGCCGTCGTAGAAATTGCTGTAAGTGCAGTATTGGTAAGGGAAGATAAAGGTAAACAATATCCTATTTATTATGTAAGCAAGACATTACTAGATGCTGAAACTAGATACCCACATCTGGAAAAATTAGCCTTAGCTCTAGTCACGACATCTAGAAAGTTGAGGCCATATTTTCAATGTCATCCTATCACTGTTGTGACCTCTTATCCATTGAGAAATATATTGCATAAACAAGAACTATCAGGAAGGTTAGCTAAGTGGGCCATAGAATTGAGCGATCATGACATAATATATCAGCCTAGGACTGCGATAAAGTCTCAAATTTTAGCTAATTTTGTCGCTGATTTTAATAATAGCATTGTCCCTGAAGTGGAAAAAGAGTTACAACTCTTTAACGGTGCTAATCCGGGTCTATGGACCCTATTTACCGATGGTTCTTCCAATATAAAAGGTGTCGGCTTAGACATAGTCTTAATATCACCCACAGGTGAAAAGACACAATAATCTATCAAATGTTATCCTATAACTAACAATGAAGCAGAGTATGAAGCTGTCATTGCAGGGCTAGAACTGGCACGAGAACTCTCAATCGAGCAAATCGTAATCAAGAGTGACTCCCAACTGGTAGTAAATCAGATACAGGGGACTTATATCGCTCGGGAGACTAGGATGCAACAATATCTAGAAAAGGCACGAGATCTCGTGAGGCAATTCAAAACGTGGAAGGTTATACAAATATCTCGAGAGGAAAATGCGGAAGCAGACGCATTGGCTAACCTCACAGCAGTCACGGAAGTTACAAACAAAGACAATGCAATTGTCGTCCATCTATTCCATTCAGCAATGGACCAGGACAAAAATGAGGTAACTTTCAACAATTTAACCTGGGATTGGAGAAACAACATTTTAAATTTTTTGCAGAATGGCACCGTACCTGATGACAAAAAAGCAGCTCAAGCATTTTGCCGAAAAGCTGCCCGGTACTGCCTCATTCGCAATGCATTATATCGCAATATGTTCGGAGGTCCCCTAGCTAAATGCCTCAGATCTAATCAAACGGAGTTCGTGATGAGAGAAGTTCACGAAGGACACTGTGGAAATCACGCAGGGGTGAGATCCTTGGTCAAAACCCTTATCAGAGTTGGGTATTATTGGCCTAAGATGGAAGAAGAAGCTGAGAGCTTCGTATCCAAATGCGAAAAATGCCAACGGTTTTCCAATAACATGCATCGACCAACGGAACTATTACACCCAATAATATCACCGTGGCCATTCATGAAGTGGGGCATGGATATCGTAGGACTCCTCCCCGCAGCTAAACAAAAGGTACGGTTCTTACTCGTTCTAACCGACTATTTTACAAAATGGGTAAAGGCGGAAGCTTTCAAACAGGTGTGAGAAAAGGAAGTTAAAAGCTTCTTATGGCGAAACATAATATGCCGCTTTGGAATACCTAAGGAGATCGTGTGTGATAATGGTCCGCAATTCATAGGCACACAAATCACAGAATTCTTCGAAAGCTGGCAAATCAAACGGATTACTTCAACGCCGTATCAACCCGTGGCTAATGGTCAAGCTGAATCAACAAATAAAGTCATCATCAACAACCTAAAGAAACGACTACAGAAAGCCAAGGGAAATTGGCCTGATGAGTTACCAGCGGTACTATGGGCCTACAGAACAACTTCAAAAACAGCCACGGGAGAGACTCCGTTCGCACTTGTCTATGGATCAGAAGCCTTAATACCTGTGGAGATTGGCGAACCAAACATAAGGTTTACAACAACCACGGAGGATGCAAACAACGATGAATTGAAGACCAATCTGGACCTGCTCGAACAAAGAAGAGAAGCATCACTAATACGGATGGCAACTCAAAAACAAATCATAGAGCGTTATTACAACCGTAAAGCTCACCTCAGATACTTCAAGATTGGGGACTTCGTCCTAAAAAAAGTCTTTCAATCAACCAAAGAATCTGGTACGGGAAAATTAAGTCCAAATTGGGAAGGACCCTACAAAGTCCGAGGCATAGCTGGAAAGGGCGCCTACGAGCTGGAAGCTATGGACGAAAGGGTCCTACCAACATGATGGAATGCCATCCATTTGAAGAAGTACTACTTCTAAGTAAAAGGAATACCCCCGGTCAGGTATCACATGTTCGATTTTATTTTTGAACATTTAAAATTTTACTAACCTTTTTAGATGATAGGCATAAAGCTAACCCATCACCAGGTGATGATATTAGACCTGCAAAGACGCGAGGAAGTAACTGAATTCCCTATCTAGGGTTACACTTTTTGATGGACGTTTTAAAGGGTTAAGCAGTCATCATCTAAAAACTATATACCTTCGAGTCCCGTATGTTTTTCCTTTTCAGGAAAAGGACAACAAGGAAGGAATAGTCAAGTGCTCGAGATTTCATTCTTCAAAGCTCAAACACTTGGGGGAATATACAGTATGGAAGGCAAAGACGAAGCAAAGAAGACTATCAAAAAGTCAAAGCTCGAGCCTGAAGATCCATCTACCCAACAAGTCAAGTAATACGAGTAAAATCGAAAGAGCCGAAATCGAAAGAGCCGAAGACTCAAACAAAGCCTGATCCAAAAAACCTTCGAACATGTTCAGGTTAAAAGGCAAAATATTACCTACGAGGAAGAAATACACATCTTTGTACTTATTCAAAAGAAAACTGTTGGAACCAAAAATAGTTGTGGATAAAAGATCATCATCTTTAATTTGTACTCATTCAAAAAACTGTTGTAACTAAAAACAGTTATGAAATCTTTGTACTCATATAGAAAACTGTTATCAAATAAAACAGTTACAAATGAAAAAGCATTTCCCTCGTGATTATTGAAAACTGTTGCCAATAAAACAGTTACGGGTAAAAACCCCTACATTTATAAAAAACTGTTACGAACGAAAAACAATTATTCTCTTGTATAAAAAAAACTGTTATAGAAGAAAAACAGTTACGAAATACAAGTGTATATCAAACTTGTTCAAAGAAAACAGTTGCAACATGAGTTTTAGACGGTAATCAAACACATGTAAAATGTTGTGAAAGTTCAAACAGAAAAATTTCTTCAAAAACATTCTTAAACATGTGAAACATTACTATCTCTCTATTGCATTATTACACCATTATGAAGTTGAGACGTCTTCTTCATTAAGTGTCGATCAAAAGAAAGGGCCCTCTTTCATAAACAATGCCTACTACAAAAAGTATCGCATTTTATATGCAACACCGTGCCTACTATGAAAAGGTACGAGTAATTTTAGCATTTTTATGCAAAAACTCAGAGGTATAACTGAAACCTCGAAAATAAAGCATGCAAAAGACTTAAAAGAGTGCAACAAAAACTCAAAGCAAAAAGTCATACTCGCATATATTAAAGCGGCTAAGTAAAAACTAAGTATTAACTTATACTTAGCCGCATATAGTTTTATACATTGGGGTGCCCCTAAGTTGTCATTTGGGGACTTTAAAGAGAACCAAATTACCCCCGATGGAGCTGGGGTAACCACCAATCAAATAAAAAAAAGGGAGGAACCAACATCTTAATTGTCTTTAGAAGGGGGATCAACTTCTTCACTGGCAGAGGGAGCAAGAGCAGCTTGGGACGAGGAGACTTGAACAACAGGAGTCTTACCTTCAGGTGACGAAAGGTGCTGACCTTGTTGAGCCTTCTCCATGGCTTCCTTGGTTTTGGCAATTTCAGCGTTAAGGTTGAAATCCTCTCGACTCATTTCAGTCAATATGTCAAGGCGAGAATTCATGTATGCCCAACTAACATCGACAGCTGTCGCGTCTTCAAGAGCCTCATAATCTTTCTCCCATATCATAACTTCAGCTCTTACCCGTCCCTCTCAGCCTCAACAACATCTTTGGAGCCCTTAAAGGTTCGACATACCTTTCCAAGAATTGAATTTTATCTAAGGCAATACGGAGATCCTCCTGGGTTTGGGTAAGCAACTGCACAAGCTCTCCCGAGTACTCTTCCTTTCTGTCCAGTAAGGCCTTCAAGCTCCTGACTTTTTCTGAGGTACGAGACAATTGCTCAGCGAATGAAGCCTCAAGGATGTTCTTGTCTTTGCCCGCTTGATCAGAAGAAGCCTTCTCCACTGCCAGCTCTGCCGTCACGACTCTCACCTGCTGCTCCAAGGTAAATTTTTCTTCCTCTAAGGCCTCCATGTGGAGCCTTAAACTTTCGTACTTCCTCTTCCAGTTATCTGCTTCAGCATGCCACTCTTTTACTTCTTGCTCCGTGTTAGAAATCCTCTTCATAAGCTCCGTGCCTATAAGATTGATCTACAAAAGAAAGACAATTAGATATAATAAACGTATATACCAACACGAAGTCCAAGAAAAGGCAAACCTTCAAGGAAGTATGCACGATCTCATTAGCCCATGTGAGAGAACTGTGGCTATCCAATTTGGCTCTCTCTGTTGGGCCTATCAGCGGTTTGAGCCACACGTCAGGCTAGCCAGATTTCTTAAGAAGACTCCCATCAGCCGGAACTTCTATTAGTACATGCCGCATCTCCCTACTGGAAGACCCTACTTCTCTAACAGAAGGTACGGAAGCAGGCAGAGATGTAGAAGCCACAGGCACGGAAGTCTGAGGAGTCGAAAAAGCCACGAGCAAAGCAGCAACGGGAGCAGTAATAGCCAAGGGAGCAGAGGAAATAACAGGAGCAGATGAAGAGATTTCTCTAAAAGAAGGAGCAAAAATAGCCAAGGGAACTTCATTAATAGCAGGGCCAAAGCCTTCACGGAACAAATGATCCACAGATTCATGCACAGGAGAGGGAGGAGCATCTTCAGAGGTAGAAGGTTTGACTACAGGCACGGAAGGCATAGACACGGGTGTAGACTCATCGTCTGAGATCACCTCCTTCTACGTGACCTATGCACCAAAGTGCCTTCCTCTTCCTCCTCTTCTTCCGAGGTCCTAGACCCACCAGCCTTTCTCTTCGAAGACGAAGAGCCTGAAATAATTTCTTGGGCTTGAGCCAAGGACATTTTGGAAACAGATGCAGTATACACTCTACGGGAAGGAAACCCTATCAAAAGTAAAGGGTTAAGACGAGAAAGAGATTCGAGCAAGGAAAGATGCGAAAAAAAAAGCTTCACTTACCGTGAGTTTTAACTTTCCAATTGTACTTCCCAGAGAAGTACTTCCAAGACCTTTCTTCTAACGGAGCAATCGACAAAAGCTTTTCTACCCAACCACGGATACCAGAGACATTCTCGACAGTACCCATGTTTGCTGAAAAAAGAAGAAACAGCTACAGTGTTAATAAAACATTTAAAGCAAAACACAAGGAATGTGAGCTAAAATGTACTCACGTGCACGATTCCACTTCTCGGGGAAGGGAAGATTTTCTTCACCTACTAAACCAGCAGTAGGCACAACAACGTACCGAAGGTACCAACCTCTATCCTTATCATCATCAGGGGTCACCAACACTCTTTTACTCCTAGCAGCCAGAGTAAAAATACCTTGACGAAACAACGTCGGGGAATAAAGGTGAATAAGATGATTAAAGGTGAAAGGGACGGAATCTAAAGTAGCTAAACATCTGAGACATGCAACAACTCGCCATACAATAGGACCGACTTGTCCTAAGCAAATATAAAAAAAACGACATAACTCAATGATAATTGGATCAATGGGAGGTCTAAACC
This sequence comes from Nicotiana undulata, assembly GCA_005239495.1. Lineage (NCBI taxonomy): Eukaryota > Viridiplantae > Streptophyta > Magnoliopsida > Solanales > Solanaceae > Nicotiana > Nicotiana undulata. The sequence goes on from MDKH01197156.1 coordinate 16,711, forward strand.
CTAAGGTAAAAGGGTAGATATAAACAAAAGAATATCCCGTCTTGTAAGAAGTTATTCTTTGGTTTCCATTCGGAACGATGATAGGAAAATCAGACTCCCAAAAACAGTCCCTGCGAACAAGAGGAATTAAACCTTCGGTGAGAAGGGTAAGGTACCTATCATCACTATCAAGGGATGAAGACTGATCTGTAAGGACCTGATTGTCCCTAGAAAAGGTAAACTCAGCAAGAATGATTTCATCCACTCGAGATTCGCGTAAAGGTTCGTGATGTTCTCTACCTCTAGATGAAGATCTGGAAGCCCTAGATCTCGGAGACATAAGAGACCTAGTAGAAGGAGGGGAAGTAATCTGGGAAGAGGAAGAACCTATTGAAGGGGTAGAACTTAAACCCCTTCAATCTACCACCTCTCCGGCTTGGGGTCGGAGCAGAAGAAGGGGCCAAATCATCAACGTTTATCACTCCCTTAGGTTGGTTCGAAGAAGACATATTTACAAAGACGAGAAAAAAGTTCTTTACAAACAAAGAATGAAAGTTTTTCGTGAAAGTAAAGAAAGGATAAAGGGTATTTATACTCGAAGACAACCGTCAATAATGGGAAAAAACAATGATGTGAAAGTCATAATTGAAGGTGTCACATCGTGATTGATGCAGCCGCAAAAAGCCCTAAAAGGCGTCGAGTAATTGCAGAATCAATCCGGAGGTGACACATGGATTAAGCATTAAATGGAAGTGACAAGCTACACCTATGTTTAGAGAAGAATACAATGTTTCGAAGTAAAGCGGCGGCAAAATATTCCCACCATAAATGCGTATCCACTTACCAAATATTAATCGATAAATAAATGGTAAGTGGGGGGACTATCTGTATTGGTAAAAAAGAGCTTCACATGCATGATAATTCTTGATGATTCAGCCAGTTACGTGGACTAAGGAAAATATGACAACTGGAAATGACTCTATAAGGAGGCGCGAGGAAAAGAGGCACGTCACTATATACCCACGAGGTAATCAGCTACGGGAAACTCAACTTGATTGAGGCAAGGAAGAGACACAGTCAGAATGAATCCGGACAGAGCTACGGGTAGATTCAAAGATCTTCAATTAACGATCCACACGTTACACAACCTTCACGCAACAATTACGGTTATTCTTTGTAACGTTACATTAATGAAATAATTAGTTATTAATGTGTTATCATTGCAAGAGGTAGACGTTATACTGAAAGAATTCCCTATATAAGGGAATAGAAGTTAACTTGTAAGGGACATCCGAACTACGAACAGAATACACTTTACTTTTCTGTGCATCTTATTACTTATTTACTTACTCATTCATAATTATCATTATTTCTTGATTATCAGAAACCCGTGTTCATCCTAAAAATAGCTTTAGTCAAGGGATCTAATTCTTTGGTTAAATAGTGCTTTATACTCTTTCCTCACACGATAATGAATATAAACAATGGCACGACATCCCCCTTCGTGCTTTACACTCTTTCCTCACATGATAATGAATATAAACAATGGCACGACATCCCCCTTCGTGCTTTACACTCTTTCCTCACATGATAATGAATATAAACAATGGCACGACATCACCCTTCATGCTTTACACTCATTCCTCACATGATAATGCATATGAAATGGCACGACATCACCCTTCGTGCTTTGCACTCTTTCTCACCAAAACAAATGAATGATAGCATTCAGACAAGGGAATCAGTAGCATAAACAATCATAGAAATCATACTGTCCCGGCAAGGGAGTCAACAATGGAAACAACATCATCAACAACATGAACAATAATATAAACCATACTGTCCCGACAAGGGAGTCAACAATGGAAACAATATCATCAACCGCATAAACAATAGTAGAAACCATACCGTCCCGGAAAGGGAGTCAACAATGGAAACAATATCATCCCAGCAAGGGAAACAACTATAACCAATCTCACTTAAACAGTTAGCTTCACGGAATAAACTCAGTTTGAACAATGCTCAGTAATAGGCAACACCAAGGAAATACCATCAACACAGATGATTATCAACTAAACCTAGGTAGAACTTAAGGGAAAATCATGTAATTCACAATGTACGACTCACGGACACGCTTGGCACCAACGCATAGATATTCCAATTTCTACTAAACAATTATAGGGCGAGATTATGCTAGTTCTAGTCAAATAGGCAGTTTATGAAGGAAGATAAGGCACAACGGTAGGAAAGGTAAAGTCTTCATTTAAGTCAATTAAGATCAAATAAGTAACAAGGAACACTAAGCAAGTAATTTCTAATTTAAACAGAAAGAAATAAAACTGGCAATCGGGAACTCAAATGTAACAATTATAACTTCATACACGGGGAATATGAGGACCTACGAATCCAAAAAGGCCAACCTATTTGAAAATAAGTCCGAGTACGCACCCGTCACCTCGCGTACACAGACTACAATCAACATAGAAGACTCAATCCTAAGGGTTAGTTCCCCCACACAAGGTTAGGCAATATACTTACCTCGAAGACGACAACTCGGTACTCAAAAGTGAACTTCTCGGGCGAAAAGACCTCCGGACGGCTCAAAATCCACTAAAACCACTTCAAAATACACATAAAACGTATAAGGAACTATTCTGAATAATAAAGTTTCAATCTTTACAAAATTACAAAAATCGACCCCCGGGCCCGCACCTCGGAACCCGTCAAATTTTACAAAATCCGAATACCTATTCACCCACGAGCCCAAATATGTAATTAGTTTCAGAAGTCGACCCCAAAACGAGGTCTAAATTCCAATTATTCAAGATATTCATAGCCCTAGCTCGTTTGAGCGTTCCATCAAACACTAGGTGTGCATTAAGTCTTTAAGGTCCTTTTATAGAGGATTTCATCAAACTTCAGCCCATCCCTAAACATTTTTAGCTCAATAATGTTCCTACACCCGTTGATAACACATGCAAGCAAGATAACAACTCCAATCCCCACAAACTTTCTTGATAATTACCCATCTTTAGCTAAAATTCGAAATTAAGGGTTAGGGTGTAGAATCTTACCTCAAGGATGAAGACCTAGTGTGTTTTCCTTGTTAATCTTCAAAGATTTGTGTAAGAATTGGAGAATGCTTTAACGGAGATCACTTTCTCATTATAGGGCTCCCTCTCTCACTCTAAAGCATCAGATGTTTGCTCAAAAATAACCCATTGCGAGTATTTAACCAAACTGGGTCGGGTTATAAAGATAGAAGAATGGGTAGTCCAAGATTCCGGACCGGGTTACAGACCTGGCGTCTCCTGGCTAAAGCCTGGTATAGCCTGGCCTCGCCAGCCTAAAGCCTGGTCCAGCCTGGACACCAAAACTGTTCCTACACCAGATTTCTAAGTCCAAAAGCACTCTGACGCCTATCCGAAACTCACCCGAGCCCTCGGGGCTCCAAACCAAACATGCACACAACCTAAAATACATCCTACGGACTTACTCGTGCGATCAAATCGCCAAAATAACCTCATAAACAACGATTTAGCATAGAAATCAAAGAAAAATCTTAAAGCTTTCAAAGTATCAAATTTTACAACTACGGGTCTGAATCACGTCAAACGACTTCCGTTTCTTACCAAATTTTACAGACATATCATAATTATCATATTGAACCTGTATCGGGCTCCGAAACCAAAATACGAGCCAGATACCATAGATTTCAAACATAATCAAATTTCTAAAATCCTTTATATTTTCAGAAAAACAATTTCTTTCAAAAATTCATTTCTCGGGCTTGGGACCTCAGAATTTGATTTCGGGCATATGCCCAAGTCCTATATTTTCCTACGGACCTTCCGGGACCGTCAAATCATGGGTCCGGGTCCGTTTACCCAAAATGTTTACCGAAGTCAACTTAAATCAAATTTTAGGGCAAAAACTAGCATTTTCTCAGTTTTTCACATACAGGCTTCCTGGCCATACGCCCGGGCTGCGCCCGCAAATCGAGGTGAAATAAAAGGAGGTTTTCAAGGCCTCGGAACACCATTTAGACATGTAAAATAAGGGATGACCTTTTGGGTCATCACAATCTCCACCTCTAAAACAAACGTTCGTCCTCGAACGGACATAGAAGAGTACCTGAATCACCGAGCCACAACTAACACCCCCGGGCACACATCCCGCAAGCTAAGCTAAAGAAGCACATAACGAAATGACTGAATATGAAAATAAGAACATATAAAGGAACTATCAAACAAGCCCATATGCACAACTCTCTATCAATACTGACTTACCAAAATCAATATAAAAAGGAAGAAGCAAAGCATATGAACAAATCACAAGGATCCCATCCTGATAAAATTTCCACCGCGGTACTCAGCCCGGTCCAAACATATCGAATCACAAATATCACGAGGACCTCGCCTTCAACTGTGAATCACATACCGAAAATATATCATACCAATTGAAATTCCTCCACTAACTCATCTCGGCTGATAAAATCATAACGCTAACTGAACTCACATCTCGATGGAGTATCAAATCACAGCTCGTAAACAAAATATTTAGGAAAATCACATAAAGCTTACCACGAAGAACAACAAGGACTCACTTCCAGTTTCACCACTATCAAGGATGAATAAAACAATGATAGACACGGGCTACTACTCATAGAATCTCTCATCAGGAGCAAACACGAAAATAGAGTGCAAAACATGGAACTCATTTATCAATAAAGAAACAAATAAGGGAACTCGTCCCGACCAACAGAACTATAGTGAGATACAAATGGTGCCCCTATGAAGCATATCAAAACATACATGTATGATAACATCTGGCCCAACGGTCTCCATCCTACTATATGAAATACATCAACGGGTAGGGGCTCCCCCTCTTGGGCGCCCTCTACTCACCCGAATACCCTGCTATAACACACCTGCCTAAATCCTGGAACCATTTCTCACCCTATGGCTAACATCTCCATGCTCAAAATAACCTCTCTGCCGACGTGGTTGTGGAAACCATACAATACGAGTCCTCTGAGACCCATGAGTACCTGAAAACCCCATGCGAAGCTGGTAATGCAAAATGAACTGGCTGACCCAAAATTCTCTACTGTGCCGTACCTTGCCTCCATAATACGGACCAGTGGATTTCTCCGATCTACGAGGCCTCCTTGCCTCCCTGAACTCTCTATCCTGATCTCGTCTGTCCTCTCGCTCCCGGTCCCACATGCTCTCTAACGGGAAAGCGATCCCTATTACTGCTGAAACGAGGCATCCTACTCTAACTCCTGAGTCCTGCTGAACCGAATATCTTGCCTGAGTCCCTCAATGAATCTACGGACTCGCCTCCTAACTAAAGCTACCAAGTGAGGCGCATATCTGGCCAACTCGCTGAATCCGACATAGCACTCCAACACTGACATAGTGCCCTGACACAATGGCTCCAACTCCGCGCGCCATGCATCTCAGAGGAACTGGAGTGCAAACTCCCTCAAAAGCATCTCTGAAACCTGAATCCTTGCAAGTGAAGTTGACTCGGCCAGGATACCCCAACTCATATGCCCGCCACCACTAACAACCCGCTCCTCTGAGTTGAGACGTGACAAAAATAACCCCGCTCGTCTCCACAATACCCGAAGTACGAAAAATGTAGTGACACTCCTCCAAGAAACCCTAGGCATCATCTGTCGCCAATCTACTGAAAGATAGGAGGATGGTACTTCCTGTACTTCTCAAGTCCAAGGTATTCTTCCTCTGATGTTGTTGCCCTAGCCCCAGGCTGAATTGAAACCACATGTCGTGCTGCCATGACAACTGGAACCTGACCAATATGATCTCTGTGAACGCTCAATTTTTGCCCCGCATGGAAATTACTCCTAAAAATAATTAAAAAATAATTTTTAATGAATTTTAGGAATGTTTCTTTATTTAGTTGCATGTTTTAATATTTTAAATTATAGAAAAATCATAAAAAATCGTCACATTTTCATTTCATGCCATCTTATGTTTAATTTGCATTTTTAGGAATTAATTACTTATCAAATTGTAGACTTAATACATTGAAATTACAACAAATATTACTCCAGTAGTTTCACATGCATTTTTAGTTAATTAATTAGTTAATAACGATAATTAGCTTAATTTTACAAAATAGGCTTAATTTACGAATATGGAGTTAAAATGGCTACAATTTAAGCTTGATTATTTGGTTTAGAGAGAAAGGAAAGGCAGCTTTTTGGGCCAAGCATTTTTGGCAGCCCAATTACCAAAATCCGCCCATTTTTTGCCCAAACCCGGTCCAGAACCCACGACCCGCCTGCCTGACCCGTTTCCCCTCATCTATTAAAACAAACAGAGACCTAATCGCTAAGGGGGAGATCAGATCCCAAATCTCTAGGACCTGAACAATAGCGCCGTTTGGTCCTTATCCCCATCATCTTCCTCACACAAAGAGATGAGACCTTCTCACCTCCCTCGCACATGAAATAATTGAAAACCAATCTTGAATTTGACAAATCAAATCTGGAGAAAAGGATCAAAGAAAAATGAAACAAGAGAGGATGAAACCAAAAGGTTCAAATCCGCTCTCCTGGGTTCACAAAAGCTGTTGAGGATTATTTACTGCCCCTGTTGTTGCTTCGAAGTTGGCTGAGTTGTGTCCTATTAATTTCTGGGCTTCATTGGGCCCTCTCAATTACTGTTTTTCTGATATAAAGGTAAACAACATGAACTTTTGTATGTTTCTTCTTTTCTTTGATAATAAGCTTTTGAATCCTATCAGAAACTTAACTTTGTGTTTTTAGTGCCGATTATTCTCTTGTGACCTAGCTTTGATCGATAATAGAATCAATTTCACTTAAGTGTGCAGATCCCACTTTTTATGATTGGTTGTGTATACAAATTTGTCACAAATTGGGGCGAATGGTTTGATTTGGTCTTTTCAGTTAGCTTAGAAGTTAATTCAAAGGCTACTTTTGTGGTTCTAGAATTTTTGCACGTGTTTTCCTCTATGAGCTTTTTTGGGGACTAAGGGTTAAGAATTCAGATGGCCTTGTCTTTGTTAAATGGACTTATAGAAAGATTGTTAGTAGGAGCCTAAAGAAATACTTTGATGACAAGAAACTTTAGAGTAATTATGTACATCTTTGATGTAAATAGCCTTTTCTGATGCTTAGCATGGACACATTCTGATAATTTTAGTGGTCATTGATGTTGTGCTGGTAAAGAGTTCAGGGATATAGAATTCTAATAATAATGTTGTAAAATGATTTTCTCATGAAAATTTGAGAAAATGGTTTGGTCATATATAAACTAGCCACTACAATGTCCAACACAAGAACTCTACATTACTCGATGCACGAGTCAGTATTAATGCACTGCCCCAATAACCACTTGTTACAATTAGGAATCAATTTCCCATAATCCGTGGCTTTCACAGTAATCTCAAACCTTAGAATAAATAATGTTCAAACATTCATAGTTTTGCTTTGGGCGCGATTAATGAATCATCGTGATTATGGGTACAGTTTCCGTGGCAAGGTCACGATACATAATCCCCAATTCGGGTGTGCATTTCATGTGACCCGACCACAACTTCGAATAGTAATAAAATAAACGCCCACTACTAAAAATTCGGGAAAAAGCGACCACAAAAAGCGACCAAAGTTGGTCGCTAAAGAGTAAAATAGCGACCAAAAAGCATCCAAAGAGGCTTGGTCGCTTTTTCGTTGGTCCCTTTACCTTAGGGACCAAAGTTGGTCGCTAATTAGAGACCAACTTTGGTCTCTAAGGTAAAAGGACCAGACATTCCGAGTATCAACAAAAGCGACCAACTTTGGTCGCTTTAATATTTAAATAATATAAATTTAGCGACCATAGTTGGTCTCCAATTTTAAATAACGTTATTTATTTATTTATTATTAAACAAAATATAGCGACCAACTTTGGTCTGTAAATTAAAATTAATATTTTAAAATCTGGACAATAGCGACCAAAGTTGGTCGTTTTTTTTTTTATTTAATTTTTTTAATTTTTTTAAATCAGAAGCGACCACAATTGGTCGCTAATTTGAACAATTTAATTTTTTTAATTAAATAAGCGACCAACTTTGGTCGCCAATTTCAAGAAAAAATGTTTTTTTTAATAAAATAGCGACCAAAGTTGGTCGCTATTATGGAAATCTGGGTTAATTAGCGACCAACTTTGGTCGCTTTTGCTCAAGATTTTTTTTTAATAGAATAGCGACCAAAGTTGGCCGCTTTTCTGGGTATTATTTTGGCAGAAACTGCCTATTTTGGCAGCTACACCACCTGCCAGCATACCAAAACCTATTACAACAACAATAAGAACTACAACATTACGAACTACACAACAACAACACAACAACGACAACAATAACACAACAACAACATTAAAACCAATATTAAAACCAACAAAGTATAAAGTTCAATAGAACTAACACATTAAACTAACAAAACTAAGTTAACACTTATTACAAGCCCATTCGAAAATGGACCAAAGTTCTATTGTCTAGTTCAAAGTATATAAAAGTACTCAATGACTGTTTCATTCTACATCATTATCATCACCGTATGATGAATCTTGATTATCAAGACGGTAATGAGATGGGTCATTTTGTGGAGGATGAGAAGAACGATCACGAGGAGGACGGGAGGAACTAGCACGGGGAGGACGGAAGGAACGCTCACGTTCAAGGTGAGCCTCTGGCGATGACTCACGAGACTGGGGAATCGGAAAAGCTCCAGAAGCAATGACTTGCATGCATTAACTCACTTCTCTAGTATTAACACATTGCCTACTCATATCAGGGGTCAAATTCAACTAGACTTCCTTAATACTCTAGCTTTTCAGAACAAGAAAACACACAGATTTATACTACCACCTCACCTTGCTCCTACTTCTTCTCATGGTTATGGCTAAAACAGGACTCTTAAAATAGTCCCCATATATCCAAATCCATAAAAGACCAAACTCCAGCACTTTTGGAAATGGACACTCAGTCCATTTTTTCACTAACATGTTTGTTCTTTTATACAAGTTCTCTAACCACATTTCTAACATTTCAATGTTATAAGAAGTGTTGTACTCTGATCCTCTCACACCTAATAGTCACCCTACCCATATCCCCAAAGGTTCAATTCATATGCTAAAGGCTCAATTTATATCCCAAAGGTTCAATTCATATCCTAAAGGCTCAATTCATATCCTAAAGGTTCAATTCATATCCAAAAATTTCAATTTATAAACTAAAATACCAATACATAAACTAAAAGTCCAATTCATATCCAAAAAGTCTAATTCATATCCTAAAAGTTAAATTCATATCCTAAAGGTTCAATTCATATCCTAAAGGTTCAATTCATATCCAAAAATTTTAATTTATAAACTAAAATTCCAATACATAAACTAAAAGTCCAATTCATAACTGTAACGACCCAGTCAGCCGTTTTGAGAATTAGTGCCCCGATCCCCTGATAACTGTTTCTCCTATGTCTTATTATGTTAATGGAACTTGTCGGAGCGTTGAATGGTGAAATTTGGAGTGATTTAGGACACATAGTCCTTTAATGTGAATTTCAGCTTTAGAAATCGGACTGTAGCTAGAGCTGTATGAAGACGGATTCGGAATGGAATTATGTCGACTCCGTTAGCTCAGTTGAGTGATTTCGGGGTTGGGAGCGTGTTCGGAATGTATTCTCAAGGTCGGATGTAGATTTAGGCTTGAATTGGCGAAAGTTAGGATTTCGGCGATTTCGGCTGATAGGTGAGATTTTGATATCGGACTCGAAATGGGATTTCGAAAGCGACAACAAGTCCGGAATGTCATTTTTGACATGTGTGCAAAGTTTGAGGTCATTCGGACGAGTTGAGACGTGGTTCGACGTCGAATGTGAATTCTTAGAAATCCCTAAGTCCTTAGGATTGAATCTATGCATATACGAGTATTTTGATGTCGTGGGATGTGTTTTTAAGGCTCGACCAAGTTTGGATAGAGTATTGGGATCAGTTAGTGGTTTTGGTTGAGGTCCCGAGGGCCTCGGGGTTGTTTCGGATGCTTACGGAAGAAATTGGAACTTGGCAAATTGCTGAACCAGGCTTCTTCTGGTGTTTTCGCACCTGCGAAGGTTTTCCCGCATGTGCGATCACGCCGGTGCGATGGTGGGGGAGGCTGACCAGTGGTCGCAGGTGCGACCTGGGTCCCCCAAGTGCGGAATTGCAGGCGCAACCAAACGACCGCAGATGCAGCCCCAGACGATATTAGTGACTTCCGCTCCTGCGATGGAATTTCTGCAGGTGCGGTGAAAGGGACCGCAGGTGCGAGATCCCTGTGTGTTTATTCCAAAAATCCGAGGGTTTATGCTATTTTCACCATTTTGGCTTGTGGGAGCTCGAGAGAGGCGATTTCTGAGGGGATTTTGCTTGGGTATTCAAGGTAAGTGATTTCTAACCATCATAGGTTATCTTCCATGATTCTAATCTTAAATCCCACCCTTAAATTCGAGATTATTGAGTAGAAATTTGGGAAAAATTGGAAGAAACTTCTTAGACAAAACTTTGGGTTTTTGATTGGGTCTTTGACCTCCGATTTGAGAGATTTTCATATGGTTAGACTCGTGAGTGAATAAGGGTTCGTAAAATGTAAATTTTATCCGATTCCAAGACGTGGGCCCGAGGGGCGTTTTGGTCAATTTTTCTAATTTCGCGTATTAGTTCCGAATTAATTAGTTAGTTTGGATTTTTGAAATGATATTTACATTATGCAATCGAATTGAATAGATTTGGGCCACCTGGAGTTGGATACTCGTGGCAAGAGCGTGATTATCGGTTGATTTGCACAGTCGAGGTAAGTGGCTTGCCTAACTCTGTGTTGGGGAATTTCCCTTAGGCATTTTAACGGGCTTTTACTATACAAACCCCGTGTACGTGAGGTGACGAGCGCGTGCATGGGATATTTTCACTGGAATTCCATATTTCTTTCTACGACATGTCTCATTTTCAATCCTATTATTACTATTATTGGTTTGAGCTGAGTAAACACTTAAGATTTCATCATGACAAGCGATTTTACCTTATTTTCCATTCGTTAATATTATTTAGAACTGGTAAAAGTACTTTACCCCATGATTTCCAACTGTTTTTCTCAAAAGCCTTTGAATTACGCTATAATTGATATATACCTTGCATTGCATTGAGTAGTTGCATTGGGACTGCGGGCTTAGACCTGAGACTTTCCCCTTGCATTGCATTGAGTAGTTGCATTGGGACTGCGGGCTTAGACCTGAGACTTTCCCTTGCATGCATCACATACACCGGGACTGCGGGCTTAGACTTGCGACTTTCCCCTGCATTGCATCGCATACATTGGGACTGCGGGCTTAGACCTGAGACTTTCCCATGCATTGCATCGCATACATCGGTACTGCGGGCTTAGACCTGAGACTTTTTGCATCGCATACAACTGCGGGCCGAGACCTGAGACTTTCCCTTGCATTGCATTGCACGATTTTTATTGAGATGATGTTGTGCTGAGTTGAAGGTTATTGCATCATTTATATTCAGTCTTTACCTTAATTTCCGTTAACTATTACTACTTTATTTCATTGTTAATTATATCTGTTATTTTTGCAAACTCAGTAAAGCCTCAACCTGACCTCGTCACTACTTGACTGGGGTTAGGCTTGGCACTTACTGGGTACCGAATGTGGAGTACTCACGCCCTTCTGCACATGTTTTTCCCATGTGCAGATCTAGGTACCAGTGCGCCATACGATAGCTAGTTCACCAGCAGGCGATTGGAGACTTTGAGGTATATTTTGCAGCGTCCGTAGAGCTTCCGAGTCCCCCTCCTATCCTAGTATGTTAGGACTTGTAAATGAGAATACACTGTCATTTTTCCAGTTTGTATATTGAGTCGTAAAGTAAAGCTTGTGATGTTTTGTGATATTCTGGGTCTTGGGTAAATTAAGCTGTAAATGCCGAGCGGCATCGATTTTAGCATGGCCTTATTTCAATTTCTTCTACTTTTACTTGTTTATCTTGAATTATCCTCATGATTAGGCTTACCTAGTCGTTTAGACTAGGTGCCGTCATGAGACCTAGTCGGAGGGAGAATTGGGTTGTGACAAGTTGGTATCAGAGCGTCTAGGTTCATAGGAGTCACAGTATCACAAGCCGGTTTATTAGAGTCTCGCGGATCGATACGGAGACGTCTGTATTTATCTTCGGGAGGCTATGTAACTGTTAAGAACAATCATACTTCTTGAAATCTCTTCTCGTGTAGGTCACTGTTATCGAAACTCTTAAACTCTATTCCATTCTTACTTGCAGATGGTTCGTACTCGTACCAGACATGTTGATTACCAGGCACCCGAGCCCCCAGTCAGAGCCACCAGAGGCAGGGGCCGGGGCAGAGGCCGACCACGCGGTGCAGCCCGAGCACCGTCTAGAGCGGAGGTAGAGGATCCCCCAGCAGCCACAGTTGGAGGGGCACCGGAGGTCCCTACTATCACTCCAGCCCTCTAGGAGACCTTGGCCCAGTTCATGAGTGCTTTCAGTACTCTGTCTCAGGCAGGGCTACTTCCGTTAGCCCCAGCTAAATCTCAGGCCGGGGGAGGGACCCAGACTCCCGCAGCCCGTACTCCTGAGCAGAGGGTCCACATGGGGCAGGTCCCAGAGTATATTTCTATGCCTCCTGCAGCTCCAGTTCAGCCTGAGGCTAGAGCAGTCGTATCTGAGTCCGAGCAGCTCCGTCTTGAGAGGTATAAGAAGTACCACCCACCTGATTTCAGCGGATTAGCTTCAGATGACGCTCTGGGTTTTCTTGAGAGTGTCATCGCATCCTTCGTACCATGGGTATTGTGGAGACGTGGAGTCTCTTTCACCGCTTTTTAGTTGAGAGGAGCAACCTATCAGTGGTGGCGTGCATTTGAGCTTAGTAGACCGGACGAGGCAGCCTCACTTACTTGGGCTCAGTTTTCAGAGATGTTTCTACTTGAGTTCGTCCCTCAAAGTCTCAGGGATGCTTGGCGTGCAGAGTTTGAGTAGTTACGCCAGGGTACTATGACTGTATCAGAGTATGCAGTCTGGTTCAGTGACTTGGCACGACATGCATCAGCCTTGGTTTCTACTGTCAGAGAGAGGGTTCGCCATTTTATTGAGGGGCTCCATCCCAGCATTCGTACTAGCATGGCCAGAGAGTTGGAGATATATATTACTTACCAGCAGGCCATGAGCATTTCCCGGAGGATTGAGAGTATGTTAGCCCGGGACAGGGAGGAGAGAGAGGCCAAGAGGTCTCGAGAGACTGGTCACTTTTCAGGAGCCCGTGCACCTGCAGCACGCTTTGGTAGGGGTTTTGTGAGTCGCCCCGTTCATTCAGCTCTCCCAGCAGCCAGTGGTATTCCAGCTCCTCCTAGACCTCGGGAGCCTTATTATGCACCACCGATATCTCAGGTGCCTTCAGCTCGAGGTTTTATCACTGGCAAGTTCAGAGTCAGCAGCATCCACCGCATCCTTAGAGAGGTTGTTTTGGATGTGGTAACCCTAGGGATATGATCAAGGATTGCCCCAGGGTTACTTATCAGGTTCCACGCCTTCCACCAGGTCCCCCAGCTATTCGTCCAGCCCCAGCTGCTACCCCACCATCTCAGGCAGCTCGGGGTGGAGGTCGTCCTAGAGGGGGAGGTCAGGATAGATATTATGCCCTTCCAGCTCAATCCGAGACCATTGCTTTAGATTCAGTCATCAAAGGTATTGTCCCCGTTTGTCATAGGGATGCATCGGTATTATTTGATCCAGGTTCCACATATTCATATGTGTCATCTTATTTTGCCTCTCATTTGGGGATATCTCGGGATTCTTTGAGTTCACCCGTATATGTTTCTACTCCTGTGGGAGATTCTCTTGTTGTGGACAGCGTATATCGGTCGTGTTTGATAGTTATTAGTGGTTTTGAGACCAGAGCTGATTTATTATTACTCAGTATGGTAGATTTCGATGTTATCTTGGGCATGGACTGGTTGTCGCCCCATTATGATATTCTTGATTGTCACGCCATGACCGTGACACTGGCTATGCCAGGATTACCGAGATTAGAGTGGAGGGGTTCATTTAGAGTATACTCCTCGTCGAGTCATTTCTTTTCTTAAGGCTCAGCGGATGGTTGCAAAGGGGTGTGATGCTTATTTGGCCTATGTGAGGGATGTTAGTGCCGACACCCCTACAGTTGTTTCAGTCCCAGTTGTGAGGGACTATCCCGATGTTTTTCCAGCTGACCTTCCGGGTATGCCGCCCGACAAAGACATTGATTTTGGCATTGATTTATTGCCGGGCACTTAGCCCATTTCCATTCCTCCCTATTGCATGACTCCTCCTGAGTTAAAGGAGTTGAAGAAGCAGTTGCAGGAGTTGCTTGACAAAGGTTTCATCAGGTCCAGTGTATCACCTTGGGGTGCTCCGGTGTTGTTTGTGAAAAAGAAGGATGGATCGATGCGTATGTGCATTGATTACAGACAGTTGAATAAGGTGACAGTGAAGATAGGTACCCATTGCCCCGCATTGATGATTTGTTTGACCAGCTACAGGGTGCTAGGGTATTCTCCAAGATTGATCTTCGTTTGGGTTATCATCAGTTGAAGATTCGGGAGTCGGACATCCCGAAGACTGCTTTCAGGACTAGATATGGTCACTATGAGTTTCTTGTTATGTCTTTCGGGCTGACCAATGCCCCAGCAGCCTTCATGCACCTGATGCACAGCGTATTTCGGCCGTATCTTGATACTTTCATCATCGTATTCATTGATGACATCCTGGTATATTCTCAGTCCCGGGAGGACCATGAGCAGCACTTGAGGACCGTGCTTCAGACCTTGAGAGAGAAGAAGTTATATGCCAAATTCTCTAAGTGTGAATTTTGGCTTGATTCTGTGGCATTCTTAGGCCATATAGTATCTTCGGATGGGATCAAGGTAGATCCGAAGAAGGTGGAGGCAGTGCATAGTTGGCCTAGACCGTCTTCAGCTACTGAGATTCGCAGTTTCCTCGGTTTGGTCGGGTATTATCGTCGTTTTGTGGAGGGGTTTTCATCCATTTCAGCACCCGTGACCAGACTGACCCAGAAGGGTGCGCCTTTAATATGGACTGAGGAGTGTGAGGAGAGCTTTCAGAAGCTCAAGACAGCCCTGACTACAATCCAGTGTTAGTATTACCCACAGGTTCGGGGTCCTATACGGTCTATTGTGATGCTTCGAGGATTGGCCTAGGAGCAGTGTTGATGCAGGACAGTAGGGTGATTGCCTACGCGTCCAGACAGTTGAAGGTGTACGAGAAGAACTACCTTGTGCATGATCTTGAGTTGGCAGTGATTGTTCACGCCCTGAAAATACGGCGTCGTTATTTATATGGTGTTCCTTGTGAGATCTTCACGGATCATCGGAGTTTGCAACACATTTTCAGGTAGAAGGATCTCAATTTGCGCCAGTGTAGGTGGTTGGAGTTACTCAAGGATTATGACATCACTATATTATACCATCCGGGAAAAGCCAATCTGGTGGCCGACGCCCTGAGTCGTCGGGCGGTGAGTTTGGGTAGTTTGGCATATCTTCGTGTAGCTGAGAGGCCCTTAGCCTTGGATGTTCAGTCCTTAGTCAGTCAGTTTGTGAGACTGGATCTTTTTGAGCCTCACCGGGTATTGGCCTGTGTCGTTGCTCGATCTTCTCTTTATGATCGCATTCGGGAGCGCCAGTATGATGATCCCGACCTTCAAGCTCTTCGGGATAGAGTTCAGCGGGATGGTGTCGGGGATATGACCATAGATGATGATGGTGTGTTGAGGCTGCAGGACCGTATTTGTGTACCTGATGTAGATGGACTTCAGAGTTGATTATTGAGGAGGCTCAAAGCTCGCGGTACTCCATTCATCCCGGTACCGCGAAGATGTACCAGTACCTGAGACAACACTATTGGTGGAGGAGGATGAAAAATGATATAGTGGAGTTCGTAGCCAGATGCCTCAATTGTCAGCAGGTCAAGTGTGAGCATCAGAGACCGGGAGGATTACTTCAGCAGATGAGGCTTCCAGAGTGGAAGTGGGAGCGGATCACCATGGATTTCGTGGTTGGACTTCCTCGTACTTTGAGGAAGTATGATGCTATTTGGGTGATTGTGGACCGGTTGACCAAGTCAGCCCATTTCATTCCAGTATTGACTACATACTCTTCTAAGAGGTTGGCCCAGATCTACGTGCAAGAGATAGTCCGGTTGCACGGTGTGCCAGTATCTATTATTTCAGACCGGGGTCCTCAGTTGTCCTCGCATTTTTGGAGAGCCTTGCATAGTGAGTTGGGTACCCAGATTGATCTCAATACAGCATTCCACCCTCAGACGGATGGACAGTCCGAGCGCACGATTCAAATTCTGGAGGATATGCTCCGTGCTTGTGTGAGGGATTTTGGAGGATCATGGGATCAATACTTGCCTCTTGCAGAGTTTGCTTATAATAAAAGCTACCAGTCCAGCATTCAGATGGCGCCGTTTGAGGCCTTACATGGTAGGCAGTGTCGGTCTCCAGTAGGATAGTTTGAGCCGGGCGAGGCCCGATTGTTGGGTACAGATTTGGTCCAGGATGCCTTGGTCAAGGTAAGAGTGATTCAGGATAGGCTTCGCACAACTCAGTCCAGGAAGAAGAGTTATGCAGACCGGAGGGTTCGTGAATTATCATTCATGGTGGTGATCGGGTGTTGCTTCGGGTATCGCCTATGAAGGGCGTCATGAGATTTGGGAAGAAGGGTAAACTGAGTCCGTGGTTCATTGGCCCTTTTGAGGTGCTACGGCCGGTTGGGGAGGTTGCTTATGAGTTGGCCTTGCCTCCCAACCTAGCAGGTGTTCATCCGGTATTCCACGTTTCCAGGATCTAGAAGTATCACGGTGATCCGACTCATGTTTTGGATTTCAGCTCAGTTCAGTTGGACAAGGATTTATCCTATGTTGAGGAGCCTGTGGCCATTTTGGACAAGCAGGTCAGAAAGCTCAGGTCGAAGGATATTGCTTCAGTCAAGGTACAGTGGAGGGGTCATCTGGTCGAGGAGGCGACATGGGATACCGAGCAGGACATGCAGATATGTACCCTCATCTATTCACAGCTTCAGGTATGTTTCTATACTCGCTCGAGGACGAACGATTTTCTTAAGAGGGGAGAATATAACGACCCGGTCGGTCGTTTTGAGAATTAGCACCCCGATCCCCTGATAATTGTTTCTCCTATGTCTTATTATGTTAATGGAACTTGTCGAAGCGTTGAATGGTGAAATTTGGAGTGATTTAGGACACATAGTCCTTTAATGTGAATTTCAGCTTTAGAAATCGTACCGTAGCTAGAGCTGTATGAAGACGGATTCGGAATGGAATTCCATCGACTCCGTTAGCTCCGTTGAGTGATTTCGGGGTTGGGAGCATGTTCGGAATGTATTCTCGAGGTCGGATGTAGATTAAGGCTTGAATTGGCGAAAGTTAGGAATTCGGCGATTTCGGTCGATAGTGAGATTTTGATATCGGACTCAGAATGGGATTCTGAAAGCTACTGCAGGTCCGGAATGTCATTTTTGACCTGTGTGCAAAGTTTGAGGTCATTCGGACGAGTTGAGACGTGGTTCGGCGTCGAATGTGAATTCTTAGAAATTCTTAAGTCCTTAGGCTTGAATCTATGCATATCCGAGTATTTTGATGTTATGGGATGTGTTTTTAAGGCTCGACCAAGTTTGGATAGAGTATTCGGATCAGTTAGTGGTTTTGGTTGAGGTCCCGAGGGCCTCAGGGTTGTTTCAGATTCTTAATGGAAGAAATTGGAACTTGGCAAATTGCTGAACCAGGCTCCTTCTGGTGTTTTCGCACCTGTGAAGGTTTTCCCGCAAGTGCGATCACGCAGGTGCGATCACGCAGGTGCGATGGGGTGGTCGCAGGTGCGATAATGGGGGAGGCTGACCAGTGGTCGCAAATGCGACCTGGGTCCCGCATGTGCGGAACCGCATGCGCGACCAAACGACCGCAGGTGCGGCCCTAGACGATCTTAGTGACTTCAGCACCTGCGATGGAATTTCCGCAGGTGTGGTGAAAGGGACCGCATGTGCGAGATCCCTGTGTGTTTATTCCAAAAATCCGAGGGTTTATGCTATTTTCACCATTTTGGCTTGTGGTAGCTCGGGAGAGGCGATTTCTGAGGGGATTTTTCTTGGGTATTCAAGGTAATTGATTTCTAACCATCATAGGTTATCTTCCATGATTCTAATCTTAAATCCCACCCTTAAATTCGAGATTATTGAGTAGAAATTTGGGAAAATTGGAAGAAACTTCTTAGACCAAACTTTGGATTTTTGATTGGGTATTTGACCTCTGATTTGAGAGATTTTCATATGGTTAGAATCGTGAGTGAATAAGGGTTCAGATAATGTAAATTTTATTCGATTCCGAGACGTGGGCCCGAGGGGCGTTTTGGTCAATTTTTCTAATTTCGCGTATTAGTTCCGAATTAATTGGTTAGTTTGGATTCTTGAAATGATATTTACATTATGCAATCAAATTGAATAGATTTGGGCCACCTGGAGTTGGATACTCGTGGCAAGAGCGTGATTATCGGTTGATTTGCACAGTCGAGGTAAGTGGCTTGCCTAACTCTGTGTTGGAGAATTTCCCTTAGGCATTTTAACAGGTTTTTACTCTACAAACCCCATGTACGTGAGGTGATGAGCGCGTGCATGGGATATTTTCACTGGAATTCCATATTTCTTTCTACGACATGTCTCATTTTCAATCCTATTATTACTGTTATTGGTTTGAGCTGAGTAAACACTTAAGATTTGATCATGACAAGCGATTTTACCTTATTTTCCATTCGTTACTATTATTTAGAACTGGTCAAAGTACTTTACCTCATGATTTCCAACTGTTTTTCTCAAAAGCCTTTGAATTACGCTATAATTGATATATACCTTGCATTGCATTGAGTAGTTGCATTGGGACTGCGGGCTTAGACCTGAGACTTTCCCCTTGCATTGCATTGAGTAGTTGCATTGGGACTGCGGGCTTAGACCTGAGACTTTCCCTTGCATTGCATCACATACACCGGGACTGCGGGCTTAGACTTGCGACTTTCCCCTGCATTGCATCGCATACATCGGGACTGCGGGCTTAGACCTGAGACTTTCCCATGCATTGCATCGCATACATCGGGACTGCGGGCTTAGACCTGAGATTTTCCCTCGTATTGCATCACATACAACTGCGGGCCGAGACCTGAGACTTTCCCTTGCATTGCATTGCACAATTTTTATTGTGATGATGTTGTGCTGAGTTGAAGGTTATTGCACCATTTATATTCAGTCTTTACCTTAATTTCCGTTAACTATTACTGCTTTACTTAATTGTTAATTATATATGTTATTTTTGCAAACTCAGTAGAGCCTCAACCTGACCTCGTCACTACTTGAATGGGGTTAGACTTGGCATTTACTGGGTACCGAATGTGGAGTACTCACGCCCTTCTGCACATGTTTTTCCCATGTGCAGATCCAGGTACCAGTGCGCCATACCATAGCTAGTTCACCAACATGCGATTGGAGACTTTGAGGTATATTCTGCAGCGTCCGCAGAGCTTTTGAGTCCCCTCCTATCCTAGTATAGTTAGGACTTGTAGATGAGAATACACTGCCATTTTTCTAGTTTGTATATTGAGCCGTAGAGTAAAGCTTGTGATGTTTTGTGATATTCCGGGTCTTGGGTAAATTAAGTTGTAAATGCCGAGCGGCATCGATTTTAGCATGGCCTTATTTCAATTTCTTCTACTTTTACTTGTCATGATTAGGCTTACCTAGTCGTTTAGACTAGGTGCCGTCACGAGACCCAGTTGGAGGGAGAATTAGGTCGTGACAATATCCTAAAAGTTAAATTCATATCCTAAAGGCTCAATTCATATCCTAAAGGTTCAATTCATATCCAAAAATTTCAATTTATAAACTAAAATTCCAATACATAAACTAAAAGTCCAATTCATATCCAAAAAGTCCAATTCATATCCCAAAGGCTCAATTCATATCCTAAAGGTTCAATTCATATCCTAAAATTTCAATTTAACACTAATTAAACTAATTAGTTAATAAAATTAATTAACAAAACTAATTAAAACAACACCTAA
>ML272989.1:0-13066 GCA_005239495.1 Nicotiana undulata
ACGAAAACCCTAATATAAAATCCCCCAATTTGTGCATGCGGACACAATCCCTATTTTTTAACCTCAAATGCCAAATCAGTCTTGAAAATAAAAAAACCCTTAAAATATAGGGCATATTTGATTGTTTACCCAAAACCCTAATATTAATCTCAAAACAATAGATGATACATGCAAAAGAAAATAGCTTTGAAAATCAACTATTACCCACTTTTTTCAGAAGAAATTACACGAAAAAACAAAAAACAATATCAAAACAAAGAAACTAACCTTCAAGGGCTAACACGTGACTGGAATGGAAATTTCTGACCAAACAATACACGAACAACTTTTGAATAAATGAGGGGGACCCCAATCGATTTGTTTTGTAGCGATTTTGATTAATTTGTGAAGAAGATCGAGTGATTACTAACCTAGGTTTAAGGAGAGGAGTGTGTTTTAGAGAGAGATGGAAAATGGGGTATGCCAGGTGAATACAGACTAAATGAGGGGGGACCCCAATCGATGGGGGTTTATTTTCCCGCATCTGACGTGTCATGTTTTAATTGGCTGAGTGCTGACTGGGCGGACACATTAGCTGACCGGATGGACATGTTAGCAGAAGTGTGATACACGCGCGGAAGGTCAATGGTCCAACGTGTTTATTAGTCAAGGGTATCACTAGTTTGAGTGTTCAAATGGGAAACTTGTAAGTTAGTGTATCGGCTTTTAAAAACGATGTAAGTTTAAGTGGCCAGGAGGCCATTTCACCTATATTATAGATGCCATATTGTCCTGGTCTAAGATATAACAGTAGCCTACTCCCATAGGGTCCGGAAAAAAATTGTTGTTCCATGTGAGAAGAACCGTGAAGGTGAACCCAGACAAACTATTCCTAGCAGCGACATTGTAATTCTTGTCCCCCTTTAATTATCACTCGTTTTCTGAATACTCTCTAATTTGTACCACTGCCTTACATTTAATAACCCTGCAACTGTAGGTCTACATTTACCTCCTTAGGTAGCCTTTTGTTGTGTGGGGGGGTGGGGGGTGGGATGACAACATGATCAAATATTCTATATCATTCTGGGGTTGGTGTGTCTAAAAATGACAAGTACTTTTGGAAAAAACTTAACATTTTTTCGCGTACATGCAATATATTATCTACAGGGAAAATACACAGGACGAGCTATATATCAGTCTTCTATTATATATATATATATATATATACGGCAAGCAAAATAATTGAGAGGATTTTTTTGATTGACAATCAAAATATGCAATATATGTCGCTCTTTAATTTGTCATGCAAAAGGAGAATTCAGGCGCATGCGCACGTAATATAGAATTGAAAAAAGTGACCCCCCTCCCCTGCTGCCTTGCGATATAAAGCAAAAAGTTTAACCACAGAGAAAAAATGAAAGGTCTTTCAAGAATTTCAATATTCATATCTTTTCAAATTCAAGAATCCGTCACATCCGTCATCCAATTTCTCCTGTTTAGAGGCCCCTACTAACCGTCCTAAGACCCCCTTGTCCATTTCAGGTTTACCCCTACCACGCTGCCATCTATTCGCTGTATTAATAATAGTATTTTATTGCAGTTTGACTTGACAGAAAATTTTAAGGAAAAATAAAAAAAATTAAAATATGTAGTCCTAAATGTTTAAGGGGCAAAAGCTTTGTAGGATTATGAGTCCATAGGCGGATTCAGGGTTCAAGAGGATGGATGCATACTATTGTGAAAATGCGGATTTAGAATTTATATTTGACGAGTTTAACTATAGTATCTACCATGTAACCACTGCACTTTTGAAATTATAGGTTCAAAATAATATTCTTTTTAATTTTTAGTGATTTTCACGTATATATCTAAACCACGTGCCGGAAACAAGACTGTCATAAGTGAGATTTGAACCACCAATTTCAGTTGTAGAGGTGCACCCTATGATTATTGCACCATAGAAGTCTTTGAGCATGGGTTCACGCACATATAATTAAGTAATTTTCAAAAAATATAACATTATTATACATGGTTTAGGGAGAAGAGTATGAGTTCACGTGTACCCATACCCTAAGACTTAGATACGCCGCTGATTATGATATTTGTATGTCTATAAAAACTTGTAAAATATATAAAATAAAAGATTTAAAGTTAAATTGTTTCCAAATATAAAGATTTATCATTCTTTTCTAAACAAATCAATAAGAAAAATGTGTTATTTAAATTGAAACAAAGATGTACCTGGTACGCTCTTAGTTTCAATAATAAGGAGCAACCAAAGCTGCAATTCTATTATGAGAGCTCGAACTTGAAATATGTGCTTAAAGATGAAGTACATACGCTTCCCCTATAACCTTTGATGGATGGCCCCCAAAATTGAAATTTTATTTTCGAGAAAAATTCGAATTTGTTGATCCCAAAGATGGCGTCGGATACCATTATCAAAAAATAAAAAATAAAAATTATGAACACTTGATTTTTTGTACATTATATGAATTTAAATATTTTGAAACTCTGTATAAAAAGATGGTACATACTTTATCCATTTCGTTTCACTTAAAGTAACAGTATTTGACTAGACACAAAATCTAAAATACTCTTACCACAATGTTAAATTATCAGTCTTGGACAAGTTTGTACGGGTTTTTTCTAAAAGACCCCACAGTTAAGAGTATCACTACATTTTATATGTAGCTTCATTTTCTTTTCACTAGTTCGTAGTTTTATTTTTTAATTTTCAAGTACTACTAGCTGCTAAAAATAGAGCAAGTACTACCTCAAAGTTCGTGCATGATTTTTTCAAATATTGAATTTAAAGCTTGAAAGTTGTAAAAGTAATATGAAAACAGAATGAATATCAATTATTTAAAAACTTTCCAAAACGAAAAGAAGGTAATACTAGGCTAGCCTTTCGTCATAAATTTCCTAATTTGTTTTGAAATATTTAATTTGGTTGAAATTCGGTTTGAAGATGAAAACGTGTTTGGGCATTAGTTTTCAAAACATATTTCTCAAATTTATTTTCGAAAAACATGACTTATACCCACAAGTTCTAAAAACTATCACAAATACTCAACAGTACCATTATCAATAACATTCATTATATTATCGCAAACCATAGTCTTTAACATAAATAAATTTGGTACAAAAATTATCAATTTTATAATGAACTATACATGATACATTATCAGATAACCAAGAAGATGAAGTAATATTATTTTAAAATAGTAAATGGTGCGCTCTTTTATCAAATACAAAAATTTGGAATTTTTTTTATTGAATTGAATTATCTGATATCAATGGATGAGTCTCCTTTATCGACAACGAGCATGTGTGGTTGACCTTTGTCAACGGACTCAATAAGGGACCAACATGTACAATAAAAGATTGTGGTGGAGAGTGGAAGGGGGAAAAATTCGACAAAGAGTGTTTAATATGTGTTATATACTTCTAAAATATAATATTTTGTCTATATAAATAGTGTAATTTTTCGATGAAGGGTGGTCAGTTGACCATGTGATTTCGCCCCTAGTGGAGGAATGATAATTACTTTTCAATCAGTAATTTGACCACCCTTACAACTATGTAGTTTTGCTTCGGCCTCCCGGTGAAAGAGTGATTATTACTTTTTCATCGATAATTTGACCATTCTTACGACCATGTGATTTCGCTTTTGGTGGAAGAGTGATAATTACTTTTCCATCAGTAATCAAAGGGCACATAATCGATTCTGGAGTGTGGCCTTAGATATATAATGGTTTACTCCCAAAGTGAAACTTTCTTGCGCAAACCCAAAATTGTCGAGTCACAAAGATAGTACAAAACAACAGAGGGGGAAGTGCACAATTAGCCGGTAATAAGACATGTATTTACTTTTAAGTCATTGTTAAAATATTCTTAGTTTTTAGCCACTGCTTTAATTAATTTTTACCCGTCCGGATGAAAATACCCTTCTGCTCATAAAGTTCAGAACCAAGTGTCCTTAACTTATGAGCTTGTTAGTGTAAGTTCAGGACTAGCTGTCCTTAATTTACGAGCTAGTAAGTCTAGGTTTAGGACTACTTGTCCTTAACTTTTGAACTTGTAACTCTAAGTTCAGGACTACATTCCTTAACTTTTGAACTTGGAACTCGAAGATCAGGACTACCTGTCCTTAATTTTTGTGCTTGTAACTCTAAGTTAAAAACTACCTGACCTTAATTTCTGTGCTTGTAACTCTAAGTTAAGGATCAAGTGTCCTTAACTTATGAGCTTGTTACTGTAAGTTCAAGACTAGATGTCCTTAATTTATGAGCTCGTAAGTCTAAGTTAAGGACTACATGTCCTTAGTTTTTGAACTTGCAACTCTAAGTTTAAGACTACATGTCCTTAACTTTTGAACTTGTAACTCTAAGTTCAGGACTACATGTCCTTGTTTTTTGGAGTATAAAATTGAGACAAATGACAAATCTTGTATTTTCAAATTTTCCCTCTTGCTTTAAGATTGTTATGTATTCTTTAGGGTGTCAACTTATCACCAATCATTATTTTCATGAAATAAGTTTACGCGAACTACACTTTTTTATGGACGATGTGTAATTTTTAAAGGTTTATGTGCCTGGCGCATAAGTGATAAACAAAAATTGGGGCTTTTAGCATAGAGCAGAAAGATTTCGCCGGAGAAAAAGGAGACAGAGTGACTGACAAGGATGATGACATGGACATAAAAGAGATAGAAAAAAGGGTAACACTGTTTTTTCATATTAATTTTAATAGACTAGTGGTTATTTTTGCTCAACATTAAAAATGTTGGATAAAAAATAAATACCACTTTATCAATTTTTACAACAATGGATAAGAAACCAAAAGATTGGGGCCCAAAATTTAGGGAAGTTTTCTACCTTAGTAGGCCCAAACAACCACCCTTGTCTGGGCTTGGAATTGAGAACTGCAACCCAAACTGAACTTTCATATTTGATTGATTTGACTAGCTAAAGGCCCCTCACCAGTTAACTTCATTTTGGACTATGGTATCACAAATCCGTAGCTTTCAGCCCTTTCGTTTTCGCTTCTCCTTTTCACTTTTCTTCCGTCTTTCTTGCCTTTTGTCCTAGTGGAACTCCTTTTCCTAAACTGTTTACAAGCACCATTAATGGTAATCCCTCCCCCCTTAATCGTGACTTGGCTTCGAGCTTTAGAGGGACGTATGTAGTGTGTTATCGACGGGTAAATTTTGACGCGGAGTAAAAAAAATTTATATATAAATTCATTAAAATTGCATAAATAGTAGATATGAACTTATACCTTTAATAACATAATGAGTTTAACGCTAAAAACCTTAAAAGTTGAACTTATATAATTTAAATCCTAAATCCGGCTCATGAACTTTAGGAATGTAATGTTTGGGGATTTTACCTCTCATAAAGAACCTAACCGGCGCAAATTCGAGAGTCGGGCATGTGAGTTCATGTAACGGAAGACTGAGAAAATATATAAAAGAAATCACTCTCTTTTACAAGCAAAATATGAGTGGCGATGGCTATACCAGGTGCCCTGGGTTAAATGAATTTTAACATATAAATTACTATGCATCGACAAAAATGTATAATATTATACTCTTCGGGGTAGGGGTTAGGTTTGCATACACTCTACCCTGTCTTAATTTTACTATTAAGATTTTACTAGGTTGTTATTGTTATTATTGTTGATAAAAAGGAATTGATGATGTTAGAAAATGTAACTCTTTTTTCCCATTTTATACAATAATAATCTCATTGGGAATTTGCCTATTATGACATGAACGTTGGGCCATCATCAGACCTGAGGTTTTTCATTCAAACAGCAATGTCGAGATCATCTTCGGCTGCATACGCTACGACGCCCTTGCATTTAGGGTGAAATTTAAAAAAGTCAGATTTACGAATGGTAATTGAAAAAATAGTCAAAAGTAATTGAAATTTAGTCACTTTTTATGTAAAGATAAATTCGAACGAAAACATTGTTCAAAATCCGGAAAATATTCCAACATAATTTACTAGAGTTTGAATTTTTTACATGTTAACTTACAACATAATATACTTGAGTTCCAGTATATTGTACCAGAGTTCAAGTATATTGTACTAATACTCCATCATAATCTACTGCAGTTCCAGCATAATATATTAGTCCGCCATAATATGCTGGAAGTTTATTCATAGGTGGTCCAATCTCCGGTATATTATGCTAGAACTTCCCGCGTGCTGGAGTTCCAGTATGATATGCTGGAAGTTCATACACAAGTGCACCAATCTCCAGTATATTATGCTGGAACTTTCCGTATCGCAGCAAAATAGTAGCTATTTTTTAATGATTTTGCAAACACTGTTATATTTCAATTATCACTCCGAAAACTTGCTAGCCCGTGTTATTTTTACTTGAATTTAATAAAGAAATCAATGTAACGACCCGACCGATCGTTTTGAGAATTTAAACTTCGTTCAGTGGGGTAAGGTCATGAACAGCTTCACATTGGATATACCGACATGTGTGCGTGGTTGGATTCAGTTACCGGATAATTCGGAGTTGAATTGGGAGGCAAATTTAAACTTTCAAAGCTTAAGTGATGGAAGTTGACCGGAGGTTTGACTTTTGTGTAAACGCCCTCGGAATGAGCTATGGGTGATGTCAACAACTTCGTATGATGATTTTGGGCTTAGCCGCGCGTCCGGAATTGGTTTTGGAGGTCCGTAGAGTAATTTAAGGTAATTCGGCGAAAGTTAGAATTTCGGCGATTTCGGCCGATAGGTGAAATTTTGATATCGGGCTCGGAATAGAATTCCGGGAGTGGCAGTAGATCCGTTGTGTTATTTGTGGCTTGTCTGTAAAATTTCACGTCATTCTGAATTGAATTGATAGATTTCGGCACGAGTTTTGATATTTGAAGATTTGAAAGTTCATAAGTGATTTTCCTAAACTAATTTATAGTACTGCATCTTTCAAATTAGGAGATATTTATTTATGATGGGAGAATGGGCTAATTATTAATCTAGTAATCAAAACTATTGGGCTTGGAAAATTAAACTCGTTTGGCCCATGTGTCATTTATTAAAATTAATTCCTTGAGCCCAAATAAATGGCCAGCCTGAAATAAAAGTCCAAAACTCCCATGACCCATTAACACCCATCTCTGGTGCTTCTATGACTACTTCCTTTACTTCTGTTACTGGTATTAGCCTATTGGTAAGTTCACCTTCTATAACTTCTAGTTTTCAACTCAAACATTCGAATGAAAATATCAATACTAATTTTAGTTTCAAAGTAGCCAATTTAGTTGCTGCCTCTTAAAAAACTGTTCTTACAACCTGTTCTTCTTGCTTCCTCGGTATTATTTTGCCATTTCTTATGTGAGATCTTCCTTTAACTTTCTAGTTAGAGTAATGTCATAAGGATACGTGTTAGCAGTTCATAAGGCATGTGACGAGATAAACAAAACTAACAATAGCAATAGATTTGAAAGCACTGAAGAACAATGTAAATTAACAAATAAGAGATGAATTTAAATGGACCTTTACTATTGAATAGGTCCTCCCAACGTGTTCAGCAGGAAATAGAGCTTTGAGAATTCGCAAATGCGCTTATCTATCAGAACCTTGAACCGAAGTCTGACGAACTCGAATGGAGATAGAAGCCAGCTGTTGAGTTTATATTTTCAGTTGGTTTACATGTGATTTGAGGTTGTTTTTAGAGGAAGAAGACAACAGCGGTTACTGCGTTTTGTCGCATGAGGCAACTGCGTTTTTATTGCCCTTTTACTGGACTGTTTTGAAGCTGGGTTGGTGGTCTGTTTAAGAGTGAAGCAGGTTGAGTTTAGACTGGATTTTCAGGTGTTTCTGGACAGTTTTCATGGTGTTTCCGGGCTGGAGATGAAGCTGGCTTTCAGCTGCGTTTTTCAGCTGCTTTCGGAGTGATTTTGGTGATGTTTAGCTGGATTCCGTGGTTGTTTCTGGGCAGTTTCTTGGCTGTCTTTGGGGCAGCAATTATGGTTGTTTGATGGTGATTTCCATTGGTGTTTTATGGAAGTAGAAGTGCTGTATTTTTGGGGCTATTTGCAGCAGGTTTTGCTGCCCTTTTGGACTTATTTTCACTGTAGTTTTGTAGGGATTTGAAGCTTTTCTTGATGAAATTGTCGTCTGGAGGCCTTATCACCCGAGAAGTCCATTTTAAAGTATCGGCCTATCGCCGTCGAGGTAAATATCTTGCCTAATCTTGTGCAGGGGAACTACTCCTTAGGATTGAGTCCTCCTTGTTGATTGTAGCCCGTATATGCGAGATGACGAGTGCGTACTCGGACTTATTTGCAAATATGTTGGCCTTTTAGGATTCGTAGGTTCTTTTATTACCTGTGTTGAATTATAATTGTTACCTTTGAGTTCTTGTTCGTTAATTTCATCCTTTCCTGCTAAAATTAGAATTCCTTGCTTTTAGATTCTTTCGTTGCCTAATTGATCTTATTTGACTTAACTGAACATTTTTACTTCTCTTATCATCATGCTACACTTTCTTCATAAACTGCCTAATTGGCTAGAGTTAGTATCATCTAGCACTATAATTGTCAGCCGTAATTGGAACGTTCATTCGTTGGTGTCAAGCATGCCCGTGCGCCGGATATTATGAATTATGTGATTTTCATTGATATTTACTGTGTTTTTGATTAAATTTCTTTTTGGTGGATGTTTATTTGATGAAAATTCTTGGTTGTGAATATTGTTAAGTACTTGATTCGGTTGAAGAATATTTTGTTAAGTTATGTACTTGAGTGAGATTGGTTATAGTTGTGTCCCTTGCCGGGACGATGATATTTCTATTGTTGTTCCCTTGCCGGGATGTCGTGATTTATTGTTATGGTTCATGTTGTTGATTTCTTCCTTGCCAAACTTATGTTGTTGATATTGTTTGGGTGAGGAAGAGTGTAAAGCACGAAGGGTGATGTCGTGTATTTATTTATTATGAGGATGAGAGTGTAAAAGCACGAAGGGTGATGCCGTGACATGTTATGATATTAAAAGCACGAAGGTTAATGCTGTGCCGTTTCTATTTATTTATTGTGAGACGAGAGTAAAAGCACGAAGGGTGATGTCGTGCACTTGTTTTGGTGAGGATGAGAGTAAAAGCACGAAGGGTGATGCCGTGTACATGTTTTGGTGAGGATGAGAGTAAAAGCACGAAGGGTGATGTCGTGCACTTGTCTTTGTATTATTATGTTTGTGGATTCATGTTTGATATTTTCCCGCACTTGTTTATGTCTTGTTATTGCTTCCGTTGTCTTCTCTTTGATATTTTATATTGATATTTGCTTCATCATGATTGTTTCCTATTTGATATTTTTTGCACTTGTTTCAGTGTCATGAATTCCGTAGTTTCAATTGAGCATTCACATTTTCCCCCTTACTTCATTATTGGCGCGACTTGATATTCCCCCCTATACCTCATAGCTAATTATGAACTATCAGATGGAGATCCCGGTGGTTTTATCTCGACGAATCTGTGTGGAGGGATACTTATTGGAAAGATGTGTTTGAAAGGCATATTCGAAAAATATTTATTCACTGAGAAGACTATAAGAGAGACAATTATTGGGAAGTATAATTTTTCAAAAGCATTTATCTTGAAGGTTTTACATTTAAGGGTTCTCTTTCTGCAAAGTATGTACCTATATATATATATATATATATATATATATATAATTAGTGTAAGTACTTTTAAACACGAGTTCCTTATTTTCGAAATAAATACAGTTTAAGGTTTTCAACTTAACTTGTGGGTGAGAGATTACATTCCAAGTTTTGACTGAATTATTGGAGTTGTTAGCTAAAGTCTTAGGTAGATATTATTGTAGTGTGAGTGACTAGTACCCTTTATGTGTTGTGGTTTCCGGCACTCGACTTGTGTTTTTGTCCATTCGTCTGTGTATTATTATGCTACTTCATTGTTGTTTACTGCATTTCCTTCCGTGTTGTAGTTGTTCTGTCGTTCACTGTTCCGTGTAGTCATTAAACAGATTACCTATTTTCATCATTCCTGTATATATGTTTGTCTCATTTATTAGACCAGTGGGTGTCTTGACTAGTCCTCGTCACTACTCCACCGAAGTTAGTCTTGATACTTACTGGGCACCGCTGTGGTGTGCTCATATACTTACAGGTTGTTGGCATAGCAGTTGATCGGTAGCTAGATGCACGGTTGTCGTTGTGGAGACTCGAGGCAAACCGTTTTTGAGCGTTCGCGGTTTCGTAGTCACCCTCTTACAAATAGTACTTATACACTGTTGTATTCATTCCGGACAATGGTATTTAGAGAATGTTAGCGTAGATTTCCTTAAAGCTTATGATTTGTACTTACCGGATTTTGGGTTGATATGTAATGTATAAAGATTTTATTGTGAAACATTCAAAGGTTTCAATATGGTTTATTTATGTTTACTTATGTTAGACTTATCTAGTCTCTATGACTAGGTGTCATCACAATACCCAACAGAGAGAAATTTGGATTGTGACAACCAAACGTCAAACGGATCTGAGTCACTAAGAGGCGAGTAAAAACTACATTCTTAGCTTCTACTATTTGGGGACAAAAATATCTACCGATGTTGTTGGCACTTGACAAACATTTTTTTTAGCAACTAAGCTTCATGCGGAAAAAATTAAATACAAATGGAATTGAATCCAAAGAGCGTTACAATGGAAAAGTAGGCAAGAAATTATAATTTTTTTAGATATTCAAAATTTATATAACTTATAATTTTTCTTATATCAATATGGTAAAAAATATATGTCAGATTATTGGTCAAAGTTCATATAATTTAATTGTTAAGTATTTTGGGAAAGAGGGATAAATACTAGAGGAAGAGTTCTAAAAACATCGTTGGACGAGATGGCCCAAGAAGCAGCAAAATCCATGGTCGAAGACGACGAGAGCCATAATTCAGATGTCAACAAGGGTCGAGGTCAAGGCCGAGTACTATTGATAGAGTTGTAACGATTAATTTTCAAGATAGGTAGTTAAAAGAGAATATTCTATTGGATATTCTCTGCACTTATACTATAGGGTTTCTTAGGAACATGACCCGTATAAATAGAAAAAAAGATAAGGACATGTGATATTCATTTGTAAAAAAACACACTTTGACTAAAGATTTTTTCTCTCTCTCTCTTTGTCTCTCTCTTGCTAAGATACAAACACCACATTTTCGCTAAGATTCTTGGCCATACTATTCCATATTCGATAATAACTCAAAATATTCAAGGATTTGCACGTCATTTATCATTGTTAGGAGAAACATCCACATATTCCATCATAGAATAACTCCTCTTATTTACTTAAATGTCATTTATTACCATTTATTATTATTGAATGTTACATTATTGTTTTTGCTTTCTAGAACAGTTATTACACGTTATTGCCATTGTCTGACTGAACTCATCTAATGTCACGACCTGAAATCCCACCTTTCAGACTGTGACTGCGTCTAACGTTGAACCCGCTAGACAAGCCAACGTACATAACACTTTGACATTTATAACAACAACATAACATTCATAAAACCAATCAACCTCCTAATCTCTACTGAACATTTCGCGAATTCATTAATGTCCAACCTTATAACAGAAACATCTCACACTAGTAACTCTCAAAACTTTTCGGAACATGCAAATCACTTCAATTGTTCCACAACAGAAAAATAATAATATTATCTTAGAAAAACTCAAAATGAAATGATAAGACGTCTACAACGTACAATCCCAAAATCGGGGTGTCACAATCTCAGGAACACATATACGTCCCTGCAATCTCAAAACTCCCTCGGCATCAACATCGACCTGCTTGGCACGTTCGTGCTGAACCGCATCTCTAAGAGCACATAAATGACGATCATCATACTGCCTGGCGCGAATGCGATCATATAAGGAAGAACGAGCGACGGTATGGGCCAAAACACTGCCACCCTCAGAAACCTCCAATCTGACAAATCGATTGGCTAACGCCTGAACATCCAAAGCCAAAGGTCGCTCTCCAACTGATAGATAAGCCAAACTACCCATGCTGACTGACTTCCGGCTCAAGGCATCGGCCACCACATTGGCCTTTCCCGGATGATAGAGAATAGTAATATCATAATCTTTCAGCAACTCTAACCACCTCCTCTGCCTCATATTCAACTCCTTTTGCTTAAACAAGTATTGCAAACTCTTATGATCAGTGAACACCTCACACGGTACCCCATACAAATAGTGCCTCCAAATCTTCAAGGCATGAACAATAGCTGCAAGTTCCAGATCATGGACTGGATAGTTCTTCTCATGAATCTTCAACTGGCGAGATGCGTAGGCTATAACCTTGCCCTCCTGCATCAATACCGCACCAAGTCCTACCCCCGAAGCATCGCAATACACGGTATAAGAACCTGAACCTGTGGGTAGTACCAACATTGGTGTTGTGGTCAACACGGTCTTGAGCTTCTGAAAGCTCGCCTCATACTCCTCCGACCACCTGAACTGAGCACTCTTCTGCGTCAACTTGGTCATATGGGCTGCTATAGATGAAAATTCCTCCACAAACCGGCGATAATAGCCTGCTAGGCCCAAGAAACTCCGAATCTCTGTGGCTGAAGTGGGCCTAGGCCAATCTCTAACTGCTGAAACCTTCTTCGGATCCACCTGAATACCTTCTGCCGACACAACATGGCCCAGAAATGCCACTGAACTCAACCAGAACTCACACTTAGAAAATTTGGCATACAACTGACTATCCTTCAGAGTCTGGAGGACGACTCGAAGGTGCTGCTCGTGCTCCTCTCGGCTGCGAGAGTATATCAAAATATCATCAATGAAAACAATGACGAACGAGTCCAAATAAGGCCTGAATACCCGATTCATCAACTCCATAAAAGCAGCGGGGGCATTAGTCAACCCAAACGACATGACCAAAAACTCATAGTGCCCATAACGAGTGCGAAAAGCCGTCTTGGGCACATCAGATGCCCTAATCCTCACCTGATGATAACTAGACCTCAAGTCTATCTTTGAGAACACCGTAGCACCCTGAAGTTGATCAAATAAGTCATCAATCCTCG
>ML272990.1:0-14185 GCA_005239495.1 Nicotiana undulata
GGTGAGTTGAGAAACAATACTGAGTATTGGAAAGTGAACAATTGAGAATAAAGATAAAACATTGCGGATAATGAGAAAGAAAACAATGATATAACTATGAACAGCTTACAAAGAAAGATCATGTTGAGATCAGTTACTGTTGTTGTTTACATGTTCGTATACTTGATGTACTTTCTCACATGATGTATGGCTCAGCATGTATTTTTTATTATGTACTGGACCTTAGTGAGTATGTATTCTACCTCTCGTCACTACTCTTTACGAGTTTAGACGGGATACTCACTGGGTACATATTTGTTTATATGTACTCATGCTGCACTTTCTTTCTTTTTCTGCACTTGACTGTGCAGGTATTGAGGCTGGTTCGTCTGTTCGTCCGTCAGCTGATAGGTACTGATCGCGGCGTCGCTCCACACGGTGAGCTGTCTTCTCGGCGTTTTCCTGGCAGCACCTTTGGAGCCTTCTAGTTTCATTTTGCTCAGTCTTTTGTTCCAGACTGCGGCTTGTATATTTTGTATAAGTATTTTTGTTGTTGTATATATGTAGCCGCCCGTTGACACTAGTCCTGGCACACACTTGTTGTAGTTATCGGGGTTGTACATGTATTGGGCCTAGCTGTAGTTCAGCTTGTTTCTACGACCTTACCCCATGTTGTTATTTTATTCCGCACTTTCATTGTTATTGTTGTTCGTTGGCTTGCCTAACCCCACCGTTAGGCGCCATCACGACCTGGACCGGTTTTGGGTCGTGACACTAAAACCACGGAACTCGGAAGTGCCTAACACCTTCTCCAGGGTTAACAGAATTCCTTACCCGATCTTCTGGTTTCGCAGACTTTTAAACAGAGTCAAATTTTCTCGATTTGGATTTTAAAATAAATGGTGACTCGGGACACCGTAAATAATTTTGAGTGGCGACTCTTAATTTAATAAATAATCCCAATTTGATTAATGTCACTTAAATTGGAAAAACTCACATATCCCTCTTTCGGGAAAAAGGGAGGTGTGACACATATAAGCACAAATCACAACCTCTCGTAGCATAGAATGATAACACATAGAACATATCAGAACACGAACAAGCTCACTCTAACCGAATGACACACCTTCTGCAATAACGGTACCGAGTCAACAAATCCGATCTGGTGTAGAATACACATCCTCATTAGGCCTACCAATAAGCTCCAAGATCAACCCTGGTCATCCACAAATAGATAATTAACCCTCCGAAGGTCCACAATGACCTAACTATAACACATACTATGATCTGACTAGCTTTGGTTGCATCTTCACAGTCCACAACCACGAAAAAACTTGCTTCTGAGAACTCCCAGTCTCCAAATCCATAACTCCATCGTACGAATGTCTAACACATCTCTCATACACGATCATCCCACGAGGGATACTTCTATAATTCTTTTGTGCCACATAGCAAAATCTGAATATCAACAGTCGATCAACTAGGCGAGTACCGCAATACCAACGAAGCATCCGGGTATCGGAACAGAGTGCACCTTCTGAATGTACACTTTACTTAGCTAATACCAATTAGTGCCAACATCCGAAATCATTTGTGCTACATAAACTCCTGATCTTTCTTTTGGAACCGAATCATATACTGGAATATGCAAATATCAATCTCACACAATACACCGTATTTATCATGCCATCATATGAAAAGTACGAGAATCTCATAATCAACTCTGAGTCACCAGCAGAATACATACCCGATCAGTCAGAAACCTTCCATTTGATCCCATCCAGAAGAAAATCACAATATGCAACATGCTCCTCACGCCGGTAGGAAATATCTGTCTCAAACCATGGTAGAAATCATTGATAACACTTCGAATTCTATTGCACATAACCAAGCCATCAAAATTGAAAAAATCTAACTCAACCAAGCTATGCAG
This sequence comes from Nicotiana undulata, assembly GCA_005239495.1. Taxonomy (NCBI): domain Eukaryota; kingdom Viridiplantae; phylum Streptophyta; class Magnoliopsida; order Solanales; family Solanaceae; genus Nicotiana; species Nicotiana undulata. The sequence continues at coordinate 1,913 of ML272990.1, forward strand.
GTCGCCAAACCCAAGATTATTGCCACAAAACACCTGTAGAGACTCACCATATAACAAGTACCCAAAGAACATATCATATCAATTACCATACTGATCCAACCCACTACCAAGCAAAGAATTATAAAATCGACTTTAGCAAAGAATTTGGAAAACGCTCTAAAAAGTAGACCCGAACCCATGTCTCGGAACCCGACCAAATTTATAAAATTTGAACACCCATTCGACATCGAGTTCAACCATACAAGAATTACTCAAATCCGACCTCAAATAACCTTATAAATCCCCAAGCTATAGCCTTAGAATTTTTCCCAATCTTTCCTCAAATTTCCTACTAAAAACACTAATTAAATGAAGAAAATAACAATAGATTCGTGTAATATAGTCAAAACCTAGTGAGAATTTCTTACCCCCAATGATTTCCTTGCAAATCTCTCGAAAAATCTCCACAAACCGAGCTCTCTAGGTCCAAAAATCAAAATGAGATCAAACCCTCGAAATTAGGCCTTTTCTGCCCAGTGAAGTCACTTTTGCGAGGCCTTAGCCGCATCTGCTACTCCGCACCTGCGGAATTTCCATCGCAGGTGCAGTCCACACTAAGGTCTCTCACTCTCCTCTTCTGCGGACTAAATTTGCATATGCGTTTCCGCTCCCGCGACATAAGCGTGCATCTGCGCACACGCTCCTGCGGACTAGGTCGGCTTATGCAATCACATGCCTTTCCGCTTCTGCGCTTCCCCAGTCGCATGTGCGTGTCAGCTTCTGCGAAACTCTAACTGCATCTGCGGTCCCAGCTAGTCTGGCCACATATTGCTTCTGCAACTTGGTTGCCGCTTCTGTGGTGCCACACCTGCGGCCCAAAGTGCGTTGGTGTGATTGCACCAGACACAACAATGCTTCGGCTTTCCCACAAGTCCTATATTATTCCGAATTCAATCTGAATCACACCCTGGGCCCCTGGGACCCTGTCCGAATATACCAACAAGTCCTAAAATATCATACAAACTTAGTAGATCCCTCAAATCACGACAAACAATGCTAAAATCACGAATTGTGCATCGATTCAAGCCTAATGAACTTTAGAACTTCAAACTTCTACATCTGATAACGAAACCTATCAAATCAAGTCCGATTGACCTCAAATTTTGCACACAAGTCACAATTGACATTATGGACCTACTCTAACTTCCAGAATCGGAATCCGACCCCAATACCAAAAAGTCCACTCCCGATTAAACTTTCCAAAAATCATTCAAGTTTCCAACGTTCACCAATTAACGCTGAAATGACCCACGGACCTCCCAATCAACACCCGGACACACTCCTAAGACCAAAATTACCCTACGGAGCTACTAGAATCATAAAAAATCTATTCTGGGGTCGTATTCACGCAATTCGAACTATAGTCAATTCCTAGAACTTAAGCTTCCCATTTATGGACTATGTCTCCCATTTTACTTCGAAACCAAAAACCAAACCTCCCGACAAGTCACGTAACCACAATATGAAATAGAGGGAGCAATAAATAGTGGTTCGGAGCTAATACTCTTAAAATGACTATCCGATTGTTACAAAGCATCACATTTTCAGTGGTGAGTCTACCAGTAACAAAATCACTTTGGTTCTCGAAAATTAGCTTGGCCAACATTGGGTTAAGTCTTCTAGTCAGAATTTTGGAAATGACTTTGTTAGTAAAATTACTAAGGCTAATTGGCTTTAGATAAGAAAAATAAGTAGGAGACTCCACTTTAAGAATTATGGCAAGACAAGCATGAGTGTATAATTTGGTCAGATTCTTTCCTTTGAAGAAACCAGAGACAAAGGCAATCACATCTTTTTATTGATATCCCAACAATTCTCAAATAATTTACCACTATAGCCATCAGGTCCATCGCTACTGTCAACACTCAAACTGAAAATTGATTCCCTATTCTCAAGACAATCAGACATTTGTTCAAAATTTCATTATCTTCCTCAGTAATCTTCATGGGAATACAATCCAACAATTTAGCATTCATAGTGTCTTGAACCATGTTGAATCTCTATTTAAAATTCTTAATTGCAACCCTCGCAATTTCATCATCCCCTTGAATCAATCTATTCATGTGGTTCTTGATTTTGTATAAGAGACGTTTCTCCCTTTTGTTTCTTAGGACACTATAAAAATACTTGTTATTGTAGTCACCATTTTTAAACCATCTTATTTGAGTTTTTGTTTCAATAGGGACTCTTGCATACCAAGCCATTTAGTATATTCAACATGTATCTTATTGAGTTCTTCTCTTCCTTGCTCTGTTTTGTTGTCCATATCAATATCTTTCAGTAGATGCATTTTAGCCTCCCAAATAAGAACTTGCTCGTTGACATCGCCCATGATATCTCTTGATCACTTACTAAGCCTCTTATCTAAAGCCTTGAACTTGCTCTGCATACTTCACATTGCATTCACATATACCTTCATATCTTATACTTCTTATACTACCTCATGAAATCCCTGCTGATCAGTCCAAAAATTTAAAAATCTGAAGTACTTAATGTTATCCACTTGCTCATTGTGATATTTCATAAGCAGAGGCCTATGATCTGATCCAGTCTTGCTCAAGTGTTTGACAACATTAGATTAAAATTGTTGAGCCCATTGAGCATTGATCGATACTCTATCAAGTCTTTCCAAATCTTTTTTCTTGGCCTCATATTATTACACCATGTGAACTTTGGATCAATAAAGTCATTATCAGTTAGCCCACAATTCTTCATAGTGGTGATGAAGCCAAAGCTCCTATGAGCTCGATGAGGTCTACCTCCAAATTTTTCATCTAACTCCATAATCACATTGAAATCACCTCCCACACACCAAGGTCCATCAATGATATCATTCAAATATTCAAAGTTGCTCCAAAGATTTCTTCTCTCCACAGAAGTGCATTTAGTATATACTGTGGTGACAGTTCCTTTATCTTCTACAATCACTTTAAAGTTTATACTCAGTTGTTGTTGTTTATTAGAAATTATCTCGACTTGATCAATGTAACTCCAAAAGCACCAGATCTTGCCATTTATATTTTCCTTGCAATATTGAACACCAAGAAATTTTCTATAGCCTTCAATCCTATTCATATCAACAAAAGGTTCAATAATAGCAACAAAAATTATTTTGTTGATGTTGATAAGATACTTGAGTTTGTGAATTAGCCTTTTTGGATCCTACCCCCCTTATATTCCAAAAAATTATACTAATCGTGGGATATAAGGTTGGGTGTAGACTATTTTTGTGTTCTTCCTTTGTTTAATGAAGTTTTCGTTTCATTTGTCTTCTTTCCTTTCCTCCCCTATTGAGATACTCCTTTTATTTCTTGGGGATTGTCTTGTTTGTCTTCATTTCATGTATGTTGTGTTCGTTGATATTCATATAGTTTGGTGTCACTCAAAGTTTCTGTTTGGGAAAAATCTGCATATTCACTTTGGTGTGCTACCTGTTTCTCAGTTTTGTCGGGTGGTTGTGCAGATGTTCCTGTTGATTGATTACCAAATAATTCCACCACTAACTAAATTATTGGTTGATTCTTGACTCTTGAGGAAAGACTAGTGGATGTTCTATCTTCATTCAAATCGTCTTGTCTCTTGGTATTTCTTGTTTGTTGACGAATTCTGATCATTGATTTTGTCCTCAACAATATTATGAATATGATCGGTATTATTGTAGCTCATACTTTTTGCCCTCACATTTTCCCCATTGTTCTTTTCCATTCCGTTCTCCACCTTGTTGTTGGACTTATTTGTGTTAACATCATTATCTTTATTTGTTGGCTTCCTTGTATGCTGGATGCTATAAAATTATGTGGAGGTATGTATTCTCTAAAATATTGTTTTGCTCCAAAATTATTTTGGGAAATGACTGATTTGAAAATAACTTTACTCTTATTTTTGGGCATGCTTTTCCTTTTCCTTTTCTTCTTCTTTTTCCTATTCAATCTAGTTGTAGTCGTTTGTTGTTCATCTGGCATATCCTTTTTTCCTCCGTCACTTCCTCTGCCTGCATATGATAGAGCACCCCCTGATTTTTCATCTTTTTTGTTTTGTTATGATTCTTATCTATGTTGGTTTCTTGATTGACAATTTGTTTCTCCATGTTTTTTCTTCAGGTTCTTTGGCATTATCTTTTAGCTCATGATTGATAAGCTTCTCATTTTTCTTACTCTTTGTCGTGTTCTTTTTCTCAGCACCTGTTGACTCATAATCACTATGTCTTGCTTATCATTGCCATCCTAACATCCTCATTGCTTCTACTACTCCCTTCCCCTGGTTGTAATTGTGTCTCCTTCATCTCATTGTTGTTCACCATTATAGTTTCTGCAATTCTCCCTTTTTCAAGTATTCTGCAATTAATCATATTGTGGCTAAGTTTCCTATGATATTTGTGATGTTTAGCTTAAAGTATATATACTTTTATGCATATCGCCTCATATTTTACTTTTGTTTCGTGAGTTTTAGATGTTAATTGTGATGATTTATATTGATTTGCAGTATTTTTATGTGTAGGAATGATTTGGAAGCAATTGGGGACGAAACGCGCAAAATTATAGCTAAACCGAACAAAACCGGACGAAGTTGGATTTTGGGCACCACAGGCATCACCTGGCGCCACCTGTGGCGCTGGAGGCAGATTGCATTTTCAAGGTAGCGCCCCGGTGGGCGCCCAACGCCACTCAGGGCGCCGGTGACGTGAAATTCTCCCAATTTTCCCGGGACACGATTTATTCGACCCTAGACCTACCCAACACGTAAAGCAAGACTAAACACAATTTTGAGGGGGTTGACGCCACTTTGGAGGAAAAACACACACAAAATTGTTAGGAAGCTGAGGATTCTCAGTTTTCTTCATCTTTTTCTAGTACTTACAATTGATTCAACACTTACGCAATTGTTGGATTATATCATGAGTGGCTAAACACCCATTGTTCTGGGGTTGTGATTTAGCCATGAATATTGTTGTTTGACATTAGCTTAACCTTGATTATAATTCACTCAATATATGGTTGTTTCTTCAATTCTGTGTTTAATTGCTTAATTGTCTGGCCAGCAGTTAGGTTCTATATACTATCTATGTTATGCTTGGGAGAGCCGTGTATAGATTAGAGAAGAATTGAAGAGAGAGCGATCTTAACCTTTCAGGGGAGCGGATTTGTGGTTAGGATAGGAATATACCTATTCACCGTGCTTAATTTAATATCGTAATCCTAATGCGTTCTAATAGATTAATTTCATAGGAATATAGGCGTTAATCCATTGAGAATAGGCGAGTAGTGCTTCGGGAGAAGGCTATGAGAGCAATTATCGATTAATTAGCAACCATGAGTGAATTATATGAAGGGGAGAGTTAATTAGGACACAATATGAATGGTGAATCGATCACAACCCTGGAATATTTGTCTTTATTGAATACACAATAATCAACTCGTTACCTGATAATTAGTTATTTCTTAAAATCGTAGTATAGTATAATCACATTATTGGATTTTTATTTTGGCTTGATTGAATAACAATTATAGTGATTTAGTGAGTAGTTTATACAAGTCTCTGTGGGTTCGACACTCAACTTATCATTCTATTACTTGTACGACCACGTATACTTGCGTGTGCTTTTGGGAGCAACAATTTGCAATACTTCATAATGTTCTCATACTCTTATCGTTTGCGCGTAACCTTTCAAAGGAGAGTTCTCATCTTCCGAGCCTACCCAAACACTATCTAGTAGAGGTTTCGTTAGATCAATTTCAATTCTGATTTTAGCCATGCTAGACCTAGTTTTACCAAAAGTAGCAGCGTCTAAAGCTAAAGGAGTCCCAAAATTGCTAACAACTTGTTTGACATAATTCCATGCATGCATATTGAATAGAATACTTGGTAAAAACACCCATACCGGTACAATAGGAATGTCTTCATCCGATTTCAAATCCGTGCGACCATTTTTGTAATCACATTTATGGCCCTTAAATTTCAATCACCCTTCTGAACCATACTGATTTGAAATTGTCTTTCATTAGTAAGGTCAATAAACACATTGTAGTTGTCGTAGACTCCAATCTTGGCGGCACCCTTGATCGAAAAAAGTTCTCTGAAGTTGATCTAATTCTTTCAATTTAGGCTTTAGGGGCGGGGCTTCAAGTATCTGCCCACAATTATTAGCTTTCATTCATCAGCCATAATTATGTAATAATCCGATGCCTTAAAAACTACCGATGGGATCTCATTGCGGGTAGACTGTCTCGCGATTACCGATTCTGTAGGATGTCGGGCATTGGTTGTCTGAGTTAAGGGTGGCTGTGGTTATAGTGGTTGCGTAGGTTTGTTTTCATGCAATTCCTTTAGTAGGTGGAATCGCCATGGCAGGTGGATTAATTTGGTTACCAGTACGCGCCTATTAGACTCTGTCCGACGGCGCCATAGGGCGGAGCGTGATTGTGACGCGCGTAGAAGGTTGCCGTTATGACTGAAAGACTATAATAGTACAGAGAGAGTTTTATTATTATTTGCACCTTTAATTCCACAACTCCTATATGATTATTGAAATTGAATTTACGGTTTTCCTTACCGATGAACGACTGAACAAGGTGGTCCAATGAATAGGAAAATTTAAAATAATGAAAAAGGAACATCCGGTGTATTAAGCTTCCGCTATGCATGGGGTCCGGGGAAAAGTCGAAATAAGGGTCATTATAAAAATAAAAATTAAATAACTTATCTAAACAAAAGAAAATTTAAAATTCAACAGGACAAATTAAACAATTTTTTATTGGTACAAAATATTATGAATACACAAAAATTCAACAGGAAAAAAATGACACTATAATTTAAACTAGACAAGTTAACGTGTTGGTCTTTCACAATCTGGTGATCACCTTAATTAATGCACACGGTTAAGAATAGTTTATTAATAGGCCAATCAGCTTAAGGCTACAAGAACAATTAATTAGACTCTGTCATGTTTAATTTGTTAATTATTGGCTATAATGTGAACTATTCTTTCTTTTCTGCCGAGTCCCATTTGTCATCAATGGAAGAAAAGATGATGTCCATACTGTTACTGCTGCTACTCCCAGAATAATTAAACATGGCGTCCGCCATATCCACCACCGGCAACTGATAGTCAACTTCCCTCCCATATCTACCACCGGAGGGACCCGCGCCGCCGCCGTCCCTGCTCACCACATTGCATATACTAGCTAGTGAACCACCAGTACTGTGCCCAAAATCTCTGTAAAAATAGGAACTTATAGCTTTAAGGATAGGTTCAGTTGAACTCATTATATAGTGGGAAAAAAAACATTAAAAGCAGTATAACTATTAAGTTTTGAACCCATTTTTCCAATAAATAAAATAAAAAATTGAGCCTAGCATATTTGGCAAAGCTTCTAGTAAGTTAAAAGTGTTTGTGATAGAGAATACTCCCTCCGTTCCAATTTATGTGAATATGTTTGATTGGGCACGAAATTTAAGAAAAAATGTAGACTTTTAGAATTTATGATTCTAAACAAGCCATAAAGAGGTTCAGAATATTTGTATGGTTATAAAAATTTCTCATTAAGGGTATAATAGAAAGTTTACGCTAAATTGTTTTCAAATTAAGAAAGAGACCATTATTTTTGGAACGGGCCGGAAAAAAAAAATCACTTAAACTAAAACGGACGGAGTAGTGTAGATATTTAGCTAAGTTTTCCGGGAAAAGAAAAAAGAGGCTTTTAAGTAGTGGCATAAATACTTGGTTTTTAGAAGCTAAAGAAAGTAGATTTTTCCCGAATCATTTTTGAACTTTGGTCCAAGCACAAATAGCTATTTTAATATTGGTAAAGGTGCTTTTTAGCCTTTTTCGGAAAACACTGTGACAAAAAGCATATTTTAAAATAAGCAGATCAAACGTTATAAATAATTGATCCGGGATCCACCTCTATCTATACCTTTGTATATCAAATGGAATAGTGCTTGTGCCTTGATCTCCTTGTGGCTTAATATCCATGGAGAGCCAATGCGCGCTTAAGGAGGCTGAAGTTGGTGGCGGCAACAGCAGACGTGGTGAAAGGATTGTGGTGGTTTGATGAGTTATCTCTTCCATTGATGGAGGAGGCACGGTGGGAGCTGTGGCGGACATATAGCAAGTGTGTTGAGATCGGTATGTTACTTCAAATACGTAAGGATCATCGTCAAGGCGCTGGACTTGCTTTTTGGCTGGACAATTGTATAGCTTTTGGTGGGTGCATCTATAATAAGCCCTAAAATCATCAAAATTGTTAGTACATAGTTAATGGATTTAAATGAAACGTTAGTGCATGGTGTATTTTTGCAAGGAAGTTACACTCGCAGTCAATACAAATTTTCTTAAATGAATCACTGGAGTAACTTTGTATCTTAAATACAGTACTTCCTCTGTCCCAATTATGACACTCTTTCATTTTTACAAAAAGAATGATATTTTTTATATGTAGTAATTCGACCTTAAATTTCCTTTTTTACCCTTAATAAGATGATTTCTACCATATAAATTTTTATCATAAGTTTCAAAAGTTTTTATCTCTTTCTTGAACTTTGTGTCAAGTCAAACACCTGGGATTAAAAAAAAAAATAACAAGAAAATACTCCATCACGAAATTATATAATAACAAGAGGATTTAATGGTAGTTAGAATGCATATCATTCTAGAATTCGGGAGAAGTCTAAAGGGTCAAAATATCCCACTGACTCCAAAAATTAATGTTGATGTATGTGGAACAATATTGGTCAACTGTCAAATATCTAATAGGAGTAGGTATTTTGTTTACTAAATATAGGAATACACTGAGAGAAAGGACTATAAGTTCAAACTGATTAGAGTAGAATAGTAAGTAGTATATATATTTTTTCGTTCTTTTCTGGCTTTTAAGAGTAAGTAATCAAGACTAGTTATCTATATATGAGGAATCCTTTTGTTTTTAATCTCCTACTTCTCATCCCAAAATTAGTCAAAGTTACGTTGTTCAAACTGACTATTTCTAGCTTGAATTTCTGTTTCAATTCAATGGTCTCTTGTACTCGGTGAAATATAAAGATCTATGTAGTTATATATATGGTTTGACCCCTTCAAATATTACGGAATCAGACAGCTTGGTCCTTAGATTTTCATGTATTTAGTCGCATATGGAGTACTAATTATAACTGAAGATTAAAGAATAAGAAAAAGCACACTAGCATAAATTATAAATTAAAGTATGAAAATTAACCTTGGGAACCTAGAACCAAGGATCTCTTTCTGACCATATTTTCTCCAAGTAAAACCATCCTCAGGTGGGAGTTCAAGATTTCCCATTCTAGGAGCAGCCACACTCACTGTTCTTCTCTCTGTATCACCCGTTCTGCACGTCCATCAAATTTTCATACAAAAACTATTTAGCTACTTAGAATTAATTTTAGGTAGTATAAATAAATGTGCCATATATAATATATAATAAAACGTTTGTTCTAGTTAGACACTGATTAAAATTAGAGCACGCAGAAAATATATTCATTTGCATTATCCGGTCCATTTCTTTTCGAAGTCAACACATGATTTTGCTTTATCCGTTAATTACAGTACAAGAACATATTGTCGATCTTATTAATTAGTAATGATTAATTTCTATATATGTATTAATGAATCTCATTTTGACCTCGTATGTTTGTTGCAAAGTACTGCCACTTAACACGTTTAAAGAGATGCTTAATTAGCATAATCCTGATTTAGCATTTCACGTTGCATGGGAAACGGATTATTATATATATATTCCCTCCAATCCACTTTAAGTGATTTTTTTGACTATTTTTTGTGGTCCACAATATTTGATTTTTTCAGATATCAAGAAGGAATTAACTTTTTCTTTCCAAAGTTGCCCTTGGAGTAAAGAGCCTAGGAGTAGTTTGTTATATTTTCAATGAGCAAATTAAAGCTAATATGATCAATTACATTGTTAATTAACGCTAAAAGGTGAATTCCTTAATACATGTAAAAAGATCCAAAATTGTGAATATTGAATATATCACTCATACATTTATCAATTTTAGGTACCGTATATATCTTCTCTTAATATTCACAAATACAAAATTTTGATTTTTTCCTTTTTTTTACGACTCATGAGGTGTGACACATAGATGGGATTATGGAAACGTTGGAACCTCTTTCATGTCCATCTATCTATATATGGTGAAATCCTCATATTCAAAACAATCTGGAATAAATAATTTAAACTTCATTTTCCTAGTGTTGGATTTGATCAGAAAGAATTCTTCTTTCTTTCCTATTTGCCAAGGAACTTCTAATGATACCTTTTTGCTTTTGTTTCTTTTGTGCCGCATATTATTTAAGCTTATGACTAGAAGACCTCATTGTGATGTGAACCGCTATATCTAGTCATGCTAGTAAAAAATAATTTTATATATACAAATTTCTGTGCATACACATTATTGTCCCCTATAAAGTGCACATTTATTAAGTTAATTTGAACTTACATAATGATTTCCTTTTCTTGGTAATTAATGAGAAACTTGGAAGAAAATCATTGTATAGTTAGTGGTAGCCCTGCTGTTGAGAAAGCTCTGTGGAATTTCTTTGGAATTTTGATAAAGCAGAGACAGAACTCTATTTTAAAACTCTTTTAATTACTGTTCACAATATAAAAATGAAAAAGATTTCTACTGTACGTTCTGCGCGCGCCCCTTTCCGCTGATGTTTCATACTATAATCCGTTGCATAGCACTAAGGGCCCGTTTGGTTCGTGAGCTAGTTTTGCAGGAATTATAATGAAGAAATTTTTAAATATGTTGTGAATGATAATTAATTATGTGTTGAGATTATTATGCAAGGAATAATAGTACAAGAAATGTAAAGACCGGGTACGTTAAGAGCCTTTTTACCTTTCGTTATTCTTAACAATATAATATTACTAACACACCTATTCTTACTCCATATTTTATCTCACATGAAATAATATGCAGATTTCTTCATAATGGGGAATTTAAAGAAGAGCAACCTTCAGAAATCACGAGGCAGTTATTTTTTCTTGTACGACTAACCCATTATATTGTAACTTAAAACTTTATATATGCTGGAATTGTTGGTGTTAATGCAGTAAACCAAACAGGCACTAAGTTAAAAGTTGCGAAAAGAGTGAATTTTGTTACCTTCTTCGTTGTCTTTGAGAAGACGAAGAAGAAGAACCACCTCCTCTACTCGAATCAGATACACCAATTTGATCGCTTTCCTGCGCCGGCGGCAGCCCATGCACGGCAAACGCCGCCGTCGCCTGCATCTCTGCTGCATGGAAAAATTCTAGTGCCTGTTGCTGCTCCTGATGATAGCTCAATCGTTCCTTTACATTATTAAAAACCGCCACGATCTCTTCTGTTTTATTTAAAGTGATTTGGGGTTGATTTGCCCAGTTTTGCAAGTTCGCCTCGAGCTCTTTAGCCAGTTTACACCCATAAAGGATTGTAGCAGTTGTCTCGTCCATATATATATAACTTGGCTGTTTTTCCTTTCAAATGTTTTAAGGGTGTTTAGTTCAAGACAACATGCGTATGTTTAAAAAAAAATGGGGGGTGCTATATACTTATGTTGGTGCTGGAATTAATTTGAGGAAAAGAACAGTGTGTTTTCAAAGTATTTGTATGTGTTAAACACGGTAGGCATACTAAGATTTCATAGAAAATGAAAAGAAGCTTAGGAAAAAATTAATATATGACCAGGTCATGGTCTACAAAACATGAACTGAGTTTGTTTCTAAGGTCTACGAGAAGACCGGTCCTCATTGAAAACCAACTTTTTGGACCATAGTGTTACGAAGAAATTTTCCCAACTTTGAATATGGGACTTCCTTTTCTTACTAGTACTAGTATGTTTTATAAAATTAATCTAATTTGATCAGTAATTAATCTCTCTATATATGTATGACATTCTTTCTAATTTTAATGTCCTAAAATTAATGTTTGACGCCAGTATATTACTAATTGATGTTATACAATTTTTACAAGTTGCAAGAATATCTAAATTCATTTAATAATTGATGAGTTGTGTTTTGTTTTGATGACCTGTCACGACCCCAAATCCTAACAGGCCGTGATGGCGCCTATCGTGGAACTAGGCTAGCCGACCATCACTTTACTACGCATTTATCCAATTATATTAGTTCACAATTAAATAATAAGCAAGCAAACCATAGCATAAATAATATAAATAAGTCTTAACGTTCCCATATTAGCCTAAACAACCTCCCA
>ML272990.1:16223-70599 GCA_005239495.1 Nicotiana undulata
TCAAGCATTAAGTGCTCTCAAGCATTAAAGACTCAAGAGCTTCAAGAGCAAGAAGACAACTCCACTAAGGCCTACACAACGTGCTCATCAAGTATTGATAATGTCCTTAGTTGAGTTGTAATCTTGTATTTTATTTTTCATTGTATCCTACTAGCTTTTGTAGAAGCAACTAGTTAGGAATCTTTTTAACTCTTTATTCTCTAAACTTCTGTGTGGCTAAAGCTAGTCATGAGTCAAAGTTTTTGTAACTAGATAGTGACAAAGTGGCTTGTAAGAAGTATTACAAGTTAGTGTGTTGAAGTCTTTGTAAGGTTGCCTTACAAGGTGGCTTGTAATAGTTTAGATTACAAGTTAGTGAAGTTGAAATCCTACAAGCGTAGGTCGTGGTTTTTGTCCCCTTGAGTGGGATTTTTCCACGTAAAAATCCTTTGTCTCTTTACTTGTCTCTCTAGCATATAACTTTGTGGAAACTAGTAGAGGACCTGGTACCTCTACTGTTTGGTGGACTCTTAGGAACTATCAATTAGTATCAGAGCGGGTTCTTTCTGAACGATTAATACCAAGAAAGGATTTGTAATGGCTGCTCCACCAAACTTCGAAGAAGGACAGTCAACATATCGACCTCCGAGGTTCAATGGTCAATACTATGGGTGGTGGAAGACTCGCATGCACGACTTCATCATGGCTGAAGATTCAGAGTTATGGGACATCATTTGTGATGGACCTCACGTTCCTATGCACAAAGTGGGAGAGGTTGAATTGCTGGTGCCAAAAACAAGACTGGATTATAATGATGTCGATAGAAAAGTTGTGGAAAAGAACTATCGTGCTAAGAATATTCTAGTGTGTGGAATAGGACCGGATGAATACAACAGAATTTCTGCTTGTCATTCTGCAAAAGCAATCTGGGAAGCCTTGCAGACAGCCCACGAAGGAACAACACAAGTAAAGCAATCAAAGATAGACATGCTCACTACTGAGTATGAGTTGTTCAAGATGAAAGAAGATGAAAATATACAAGACATGCATACCAGGTTCATTTCCATCATCAACGAGCTTCACTCTCTAGTAGAGATCATTCCCAGGAACAAGCTAGTACGAAAAATCCTAAATGTTCTACCTAGTTCCTGGGAAAGCAAAGTAAATGCCATCACTGAGGCAAAGGACTTGCAAGTCCTAACAATGGATGAGTTTATTGGGAACCTGAAGACTTACGAGATGAAAAGGAAAAAGGACAGTGAAAGAAGAGAGCCCAAAAAGGAGAAGAACCTGGTTCTCCAAGCTGAAAAACAAGAGTCAAGTGAGGAAGATCATGACATGGCGTATCTCACCAAGAGATTCCAGAAGATGGTTCGAAGGAATGGTGGAATACCAAGAAGAGGCAGCTCGAGCAAGCCTAAGAACCATGACTTGTGTCATAAGTGTGGTAAGCCAGGTCACTTCATAAAAAATTTCCCGCTACTGAAACAAGATACGTACAAATTCAACATGGACAAAGCTCCGAACATGAACTAGGTTCCGGAAAAAGAGATTCAGTAGGAAGAGTGCGGCTGACATTGTTGTAAGGCAAGCCGTTGCCGCTTGGGGAGATTCATCCAGTGAATCAGAGGAGGAACCTGAAGCAGAAAATAGGTCCATGATGGTTGTTAAAAATAAGGCAAAGGAGTACGACTCATTGTTTGCTCTCATGGCTCAATCAGATGAAGAAGAAGAAGATGATGACATCGAATAGGTAAATTTTAGGGATGTTCAGATAAATCTGAAATCCTACTCTCCTAAAAAATTGTTGTCCCTGTCTAACGTTCTCATTAATACATACTATGTCTTAGTAGAAGATAAGGACCTTTTGACCTCTGAACTAGGAGAAGTAGAACAAACTAGAGATGACATATTAATGGTAGTAGAGGATCTAAAAAAAACCTTAGGCAATCTTGAAAAAGAAAAGAGAGAAGATAGGACTGCCGTGATGAGAGATTTGAAAGAAAAAACTGAAAGCTTAGGTCTTGATAAAACTAGGTTGAATGAAAGAATAAATGATAGAACAAGAAAGAAATAACCTTCAAGATAAAATCTCATGTCTAGAGGAAACCATCCAGGAGCTCAAATTAGAACCTGGTCCATCAAGTGTAGAAAAAGGAAAGGAAATAGCTAGTGAAAGGTATGTCACACTTGAGAAAGATCTGAATGAAGCAAGAGTAAGTCTGTGTAGGGAGTTAGAGAAAAACAAAGAGCTTCATGTGGAATTAAGTAAAGTGAAATCTGACTTAAAGAAGTCTCTAAACTGGACATGGTCGTCAGATGCTGTTAATGCCATGTACTTTAACAACAGTGGAAGTAGGCAGGGAATTGGATTCCAAAAGGAGAAGACACCTTATAATCCTCACAGCAAATATGTCACAGTCCCTGACAATTGGCTTTGTACTCATTGTGGGGATAATGGACACTTCAAAGAAAATTGTCCAGCCAGAGACCAGTCAGTTAGGAAAAATAAAATATTTGCAGGCAGGCGAAAACCTGAGCAGGGACCTGGTCCCAGCAAGAAACACAAAATCCTGCCAGCCTGGACTAGAAGAGTTCTCATTCATCCATTTCCAAATTACAAGGGACCCAAACTTGTTTGGGTTCCTAAATCTAACCACTAACTTGCATGTGCAGGGATCAGCGAGGGAAAATGGACTACAGTGGATCATGGGCAGTGGATGCTCAAAGCATATGACTAGAAATACTATGGATTTTCTCTCACTGAAGGCCCTGCAAGGAGGGGATGTATCCTTTGGAAATGGAAAGAAAGGCTACATCCTTGGTGTTGGAAGAGTTGGAAGATCACTGGAACACTCAATAGAAAATGTTTACTATATGAACAGACTAAAATACAGTCTTTTGAGTGTTTCACAAATCTGTGATAAAGGAAATAAGGTGGAACTTTTGTCAAAAACATGCACTGTTACAAGTCTAGTAACTGGAGAGGTGGTGCTGATAGCCAAAAGGTACAAAACTATCTACGTTGTTGATTTCAAATCTCTGGAAGCAGGTGAGGTGAATTGCCTAAAGGCAATTGAAGATGATGTTTAACTGTGTCACATAATACTAGGGCATGCCAGCTTCTCTTTGTTAAACAAATTGATAAAGAGGAACCTGGTTCGTGGTCTTCCAATGTCAAAATTCAAAGACCACAAAGTATGTGATGCATGTGCAAAAGGGTAACATGTAAGGTCATCCTTTAAACCAAAGAAGAATGTCAGCACATCCAGGTCTCTTGAACTCCTCCATATGGATCTATGTGGACCAATGAGAATTGCTAGTAGGGGTGGAAAGAGATACATTTTTGTGATTGTGGATGACTACTCCAGATTCACTTGGACACTGTTTCTTCGATCAAAAGACAAGACATTTGAGATATTTGTGGACTTTGTTAAAAGAATTCAAGTGAAAATGAACATCAAGGTAGCTTGCATAAGATCTGATCATGGAACGGAGTTTGACTATGCAAGATTTGATGAATTTTGTATTGAGAATGGAATTACACACAATTTCTCAGCTCCAAGGACTCCTCAGCAAAATGGTGTGGTAGAACGGAAGAACAGGACCTTGGAAGACATGGATCGAACGATGCTCAAAGACAATGGGATTGCAAAGAATTTCTGGGCTGAGGCAATCGACACAGCGTGCTACTTGGTGAACAGGTGCATGATCAGGTCCTTCCTAAACAAAACTCCCTATGAACTGCTCAATGGAAGAAAGCCCAAGGTAACTCATCTAAGGGCTTTCGGCTGCAAATGCTACGTGTTGAACAATGGGAAGGATCAACTGGGAAAATTTGATGCCAAGAGTGATGAAGGAATTTTTCTGGGCTACTCCTCTCAAAGCAAAGCATACAAAGTGTTCAATAAAAGAACTCAATGTGTGGAAGAGAGTGTTCATGTACTCTTCAATGAATCTCCATTCTCAACCAAGGATAACAATGGTGATGATCAAGACAATGAACCACTTTTGGTTCCAGGAGAAATCTCTGATGTGTCAAATGGGAAGGCTGACATGCTAAGTCAAACAAAGGAGACATTGGAAGACAACCCAACACTGTCCTCAGGACCTCAGGAGGAACCTGGTACCCCTATCTCTCCTATAGAGGCTGAGGAAAGAGTTGAAGATGTAGTGGAAAGCACTCCTCAAGATGCAGAACAGGAATCACAGGGAAGCCTAACCAACATGCCAAGTACCTCTACCAATCAGATTCAGGTTCCAAATTGGAAACATAAAAGCTCTCACCCACTTGATAACATAATCACCCCTCTTGATTCTGGAATTCAAACCAGATCAAAAACCAGAAATTCCTTAGCCTTCTCAGCCTTTCTGTCCCAAATTGAACCTAAAAATATTAAGGAAGCTCTAAAGGACGCTGACTGGATTGTGGCTATGCAAGAGGAGCTCCATCAGTTTGAGAGAAATAAGGTTTGGCACTTGGTACCTCGACCCTCAGGTAGAACCATCATAGGAACCAGGTGGGTGTTCAGGAACAAGATGGATGAGAATGGGAAGACTACTAGAAACAAAGCAAGGCTGGTGGTTCAAGGCTACAATCAAGAAGAAGGGATTGATTATGATGAAACATTTGCTCCAGTTGCTCGTATGGAAGCCATTCGAATTCTCATTGCCTTTGCATCCCATATGGAATTCACCTTATTCCAAATGGAAGTGAAGAGTGCATTCTTAAATGGTTATCTCAAGGAAGAAGTGTATGTCAAGCAACCCCCTGGGTTTGAAAGCCATGTTCATCCAGAACATGTGTTCAAGTTAGACAAAGCCCTGTATGGATTGAAGCAAGCCCCTAGAGCGTGGTATGAAAGGCTATCAAAGTTTCTACTCGACAATGGTTTTACTAGAGGGAAGATAGACAACACCTTGTTTCTAAAGAAACGAGGAAGGAACCTTCTCATTGTCCAGGTCTATGTGGATGACATTATTTTTGGAGCTACAACAGACTCTCTGTGTAAAGAGTTTGCAACGCTTATGGGAAGTGAGTTCGAAATGAGCATGATGGGGGACCTGAACTTCTTCCTGGGTCTTCAAGTCAAACAGTCCATCAAGGGCACGTGCATTAGTCAGCAGAAATACATCAAGGAACTACTCAAAAGGTTTGATATGGAGATTTCCAAGGTTATTGACACACCCATTGCAGTGGCCATCAAACTTGATATGGATGATGCTGGCACCCCTGTAAATCAAACCATGTATAGAGGGATCATTGGATCACTTCTCTATCTTACAGCCAGCAGACCAGACATAGTCTTCAGTGTGGGACTGTGTGCAAGATTTCAATCTAATCCCAAGGAGTCACATCTGAAAGCAGCTAAGAGGATCCTGCGCTACCTCAAAGGCACACAGGACCTGGTCCTTTACTATCCTTCAGGTGACAATTTTAATCTTATTGGTTATGCTGACGCTGACTATGCAGGTTATCTTGTAGATAGGAAAAGCACTTCAGGGATGGCTCATTTTCTTGGATCTTGCCTAATCTCATAGGGCACAAGAAAGCAGAACTCAGTAGCGCTATCCACAGCTGAAGCAGAATATGTTGCAGCTGCTTCTTGCTGTGCTCAACTGCTGTGGATCAAACAACAATTGGAGGATTTTGGAGTTTTCATTGACAGCATTCCACTCCTATGCGACAACACAAGTGCACTCAATATGGCAAAAAACCCTGTTCAACACAAAAGGGACACATCTGCATGAGATTCTGCTGCACTGAAGATCAAATTGCAGACATTTTCACCAAAGCTCTTGGAAGAGAACACTTTGAGAAGAACAGACTAGCGTTGGGCCTGCTTAGACCTAACTAGGAACCTGGTTCTCTTATGGCTAAAAATGATATACTTGGGAATAAGATACTAAGGTGTTTTCCTGGCAAAGTCTAACTCACCTAAATACCGTTGCAGGTAGACACGCATGGTGATTACAGAACTCAATGAAGCAGCATCATAGACCATACAAAGACTGAAGGATCTCTTTTAAAACAAAACATTTAAGGGACCCGGTTCCCTTACGCCAGGTTAGTAAGTATATGTGTTCTTTCCCTCTCCATCAAAAAGGTAACTGCATTAATTATTACTGCCACTATTCCTTCTCTCTCTACACCTTTTCAGCGACACATCAATCACATCTGTCTCTCCACCTATCAACTTCCCTACACGTTTTCCCATTTCTCAAGAACCGTAAATTGGACCCGTTTTCTTTTCTTCCCATTCCCTCCTTCCTTAATAAACTCCTCCCTCTCCATCACATTACACACACATTCATCTGCACTTAACAGCTTCACTCATTTCCTTACCTTCTCCTCTTACTCCTTGCTTCACACTATGCATATGGCTTCCCAAGAAAATATCTCCCCTTCCACCATTACCGTTGACCTCAACTCCACCCCCGTTGAGGATCAGGGCTTCTCACCCTCGAAGGAGCTACCTCCTGCCTCTGTGTCACCTTCAGCTCCCCTTGTACAAGAATCATCTCCAGGGCCTTCAGTTCCTGAAGCTTCGATCCCTTCGTCTACACCATCTCCATCCTCTCCAAAAGCCCTAACTTCTGCAAAAAAAACCTTCACCACCATCTTCCTATGTACCACCATCTGGGCCTCTCACCTCTGAAACTTCTCATGTCTCTGAAGATTCATAGGATGATCCAAATCAGTATATCAACTTCGCTTTTCTACATCCTCAGCCTCTCATGGAATCACCAGAAAAAGAAGCTGTTGAAAACATCATTGCCTTTTCTTTAGAAAAACCCTATGACAGTGTTTTTTCTCTTCTTGAGACTCAAGGAGCATCATCATCCATTCTAGAGGATGAAGGAACCATGGTTCTCTTCGAATCTCCTCGCCATGAGACTTCTCCCTCAAAACTTAGTAAGGGACCTGGTTCTCCATCCTCTCATTCTCCCGCTGACAAAATCTTTTACACTCCTCCTCTTGAATCCATCCCTCCTCACCATGAGCCTGCGCACGATGATGATGAGGACGACATGGTTCTCACTGCCAGATTCAAACTTCGTCATGGGGTACCTGCTTCAACACCCTCAGTGAAGCGACCCTCCACTAGACTTCAGAAGAAGGAGGCAATGGATCGGGCTCTTGAGAAGAGCAAGAAAGCTAACAAGCCAAAACGGCTACGTCTGGTAAAGGATGGTTAGATTGCAGTGGACAAGGATATTCCGGTTTTGGAGGTTGACGAGGACACTACTGAGGAACCTAGTTCTCTAGTAGGTCGAAATACAGTCGTGTCTAAGAAGAGTGTGAAGCCATCAGTCTTCAAGGTTGCAGAAAAGATCAAGAAGAAAAGTGTTGGGGAGGTCAGTAAACTAAAATTTGTCTCTGCTAAATCCAAAGGAAAGTCAGTACAAGTGCCAGGAAAACGTAAACGAGAAGAAGACAGAGTACCAGCAGAGGAACCTGGTTCTGCTCAAGTTGCCAAGTGGAAATAGAACATTCACAGGCAAGTTATGTTGTCAGGGCGCACCATTGACCCTGAAATCCTTGATATGCCAGGCATGAGCCAACTCATGGCTATGCTTGAGTTCCAGAAGTGGGAACATCTTTTGACTATAAGTGGGGCTAAAGTCTATGAGGATGCTGTACGGGAGTTCTATGATTCCTTCTTCCTCCCTGTTGACGGTCATGCTTGTGTCTTAGTAGGGAATGTAGACATCGTGTTTGATGATGTCTGTTTGGGGGAAATTATGGGCATTCCATCAGAGGGTATATCTTCAGTTGATCCGGCCAAGGATGTATGCAGTAATACCTTTCGAAAAATCATTGTCAAGTCTGGGTCTGTTCAGCATGGGGACCGGGTCCATAAGAAGGCTATGTTGCATGCTTATCAACTTCTCTTTGAGTTGGTAAACAAAGTTCTTCTTCCCAGGGCTGAAAGACGCTCAGTTGCATCTAGAGCTCATCTTATTCTGATGGAGGCACTTGACAACTTTACTCCTGTAAACTTGCCCGCTCTCATGATCATCCATATGGACAAGGTGGTCTCACTCAAGGATGGTAATCATGGTCTTCCCTATGGGTTCTTGCTTACTAGGGTCTTTGAACACTTCAAGGTACCTCTCAACAACCCTCGCGTTGGCACACGCAAACAGAGCTTCACCAAGACCACTCTTGAGGAGTGTGAATGCATTGAGAAGGCTGGGGGCAGCAACTCTACCATTTCTCAAATGATCAATTCTCTCAATGCTTCCCAAGACACCATAAAGAGGCTAAAGGGTCAAATTGCCATCATGGAAGCGTCAGGTCACTCTGATAAGGGACCCGATTCTACTAATGCATCTGATGCAGATGTGGCCCGCCTGACCAAAGAAAATGCTGAGTTGAAGTAGCAAGTTGATGATCTCAAAGAAAAGCTTCTTCAGGAACAGTCCTCTGCAAATGCACGCATGGACTTGGTCCTTCGCACTCTCGCTGCCTCTACCTCTAAGCCTTCCTCATCTAGTGCTCCCTAGGATCCCTATCCTCCTTGTTCTCTTCTATGTTGTGGTTGGTAGTTATGAATGCTGTTTCTTTTTTGTTGTTTATGGTTGGATAACATATGTTTGCTCCTGTATTGGAAAATCCAAATGAAGTCTATTGCTTTCGCGCAACGACTTCAGCAATGTTTTTAAGTCTTTTTGTGATTAATGAAATCAGTCTTTGTTTGTTCTATCTGATGCTTATCTGACGTCTGTTCTGTCTTCTACCATGTTGTGTGCACACAAGGGGCATGAGTTAACTTTCATGGACTTCCTTCACTTTTCTTACCTGTGTATGCCTTTTTATGATGCCAAAAGGGGAAAGTTAGCGAAAAATTGGGAATTCTGACCTACTTGTGCATTGTTTTAAGGGGGGAAGCAAATCGACAGGGGGAACTCGTTAAGAACCTGGTTGGTGATGTGTTGCACTACTAGTTGACCTACTTGTGCATTGTTTTAAGGGGGAAGCAAATCGACAGGGGGAACTTGTTAGGAACCTGGTTGGTGATGTGTTGCATGACTAGTTCACTTCCCAATTATAAAAGTTTGTCATCATCAAAAAGGGGGAAATTGATGAGTTGTGTTTTGTTTTGATCCCAACAAATTTTTATGTGAAGAACCAGGTCGAGGACCTAATGCACATACAGTATCACAAGTCATCTATGTCTCCAGGAATTCCGGATCGTTCATTGCTGAATAAGGACGGATCAGCTGAGGGACATGCTCCTTCATCAGACTCACAGATTCAAGAACAAGTCAACTTGACAGCTGTAAA
The DNA here is from genome assembly GCA_005239495.1 of Nicotiana undulata. Taxonomy (NCBI): domain Eukaryota; kingdom Viridiplantae; phylum Streptophyta; class Magnoliopsida; order Solanales; family Solanaceae; genus Nicotiana; species Nicotiana undulata. The sequence goes on from ML272990.1 coordinate 25,495, forward strand.
ATGTTGTGACAGAAAAGTGACTGGTTGTCACTGCTCACGCTACAGTGTAGCAACAGTGCAGTAGTCACTTCCTTGTGGTTGAGCCTTATATCCTCAAGACATTGGGCATCCTTCTTGGGATGTGTAATGTATGAGAATATCTTGAAGCAAAAAGAACAATACAACCTCACTTGAGCAATTACTAAGAATATTTCAAGCATTAAGTGCTCTCAAGCATTAAAGACTCAAGAGCTTCAAGAGCAAGAAGACAACTCCACTAAGGCCTACACAACGTGCTCATCAAGTATTGATAATGTCCTTAGTTGAGTTATAATCTTGTATTTTATTTTTCATTGTATCCTACTAGTTTTTGTAGAAGCAACTAGTTAGGAATCTTTTTAACTCTTTATTCTCTAAACTTCTGTGTGGCTAAAGCTAGTCATGAGTCAAAGTCTTTGTAACTAGATAGTGACAAAGTGGCTTGTAAGAAGGATTACAAGTTAGTGAAGTTGAAATCCTACAAGCGTAGGTCATGGTTTTTGTTCCCTTGAGTGGGATTTTTCCACGTAAAAATCCTTTGTCTCTTTCCTTGTCTTTCTAGCATATAACTCTGTGGAAACTAGTAGAGGACCTGGTACCTCTACTGTTTGGTGGACTCTTAGGAACTATCAATAATTCAATTGTATACGTTTGGTATGAAAAACATTTTTTTGTTAAATTACGTAGTGTTTCTTTCACCAATATTATATATTATAAATACATGTAATAGCATCATTATCATTTTAAGTTCTCTGCCAAACAAATTATATTACGTAAAATGATTTTCTCGTTAAAAAATGTATAATAATGAGGTTAGTGGAGGATTAAATTGCTTTAAGTTTGACCCCTATATCACGACCATCTTCTCCATCTGGAATGTTTTTGACCCTTTGCGGCAAGCATGGTTGAGTCATCGGTCCCACTTTTTTTTCCTTAAAAAGGGAAAAAAAAGTAATCACTTAAGTCTTATGCGGATACTTTAGGTAAGATATACTAATATTACGTGGAAAAAAAATACAATTGGAAATCATGTTTCGAGATATAGGACGGATCATGTCGAATTAAATTAACGGGAGATAGTAAAAAAATGATATAGAAAAATTTATAAATAAATCACAAGGAATCTTTGTAAGTTATTTTCTTCTATTTAAATTAAAAGATGAGTTCAGACGATCATTTCCTCATAACATACATGGAGATTGGAGGGAAACAAATTACATAAATGGTGATTTCTTCTATCTAATTCTGAAGAATTATACATTTTGGGCGAGGTCTGATTGTGAAATTTTTTGGGCTCTTGTAATAAAATTAATGTTGATCATGCTTGGCCAGTTAATAGGTTACCATGTCATTTATATGGTTCTTTTTATTTATATTATTTTCTATTTTTCGATATATATAATAACGAAGGATAAATAAAATCAGTTACTACTACATTGTTTGGATGGCAGCTCTTTTTTTCCGTCCTAAGAAAGATGCATTTTAATTTATTGAAATCAAATAAAGTTAAGTAATTGTACGGGGTTAACTTGATAAATAACCGGTGGATGTTCGGCGAGTTGATACATGAAAGTAAAGACAGGTAAGATATGAATCGACAAATATCTTGCACCGGTTGCAAACACGTGACCGGTGAATGAATAAGTTCCGAAGGGTTTCAAACCAGGGCAAAGATCTGAAAGGAGGATTTTGTTTGAAAAATTACTAAGAAAATTTGCATTAATACCCAACCGTTATGCAACCATCAAGAAGGGTCTTATTCATACTAAAAAGAGCGTCTCCCTGAATTGAGTTATAAATAGAAAAATTTGTATTCATTGCAAGACACGAAAAATCATTTGTACACAAAAATCAAAATCTACTCTTATTCTATTAACAACTTTCTCTCTCTTTTCTTAGTGTTATTCTTATTATTGCTATCGGAGATGCTGAGCCCATAATCAGGCTTGTAGTTTCTTCAAGTTAATTATTTTAATTAATTTATTTATGTTCTTAGTTATTTTATATTCTTGGATGAAATTATATTAATTCACGTGTCTATAAATTACGTTACAAATTCAATTGTACTGTTTTACGGAAAGAAAGATAATAGTATCATTACAAACAGGAACTAATCTGGAAAATGTAGTTCAAATCAAGTCTTAGCGACAGTGAAATAAAGATGGTAGGGGGGAGGGGTATTCCTGCAGCAAGAAGGCTCCAAGTCCTTGCCGATTCTCGATCGACAACCTTGATTGCCTCGTCGTCGTTTGGAGGAGAAACTTGCGATCATTCAACAAATGTGAATATATATAGAGCAATTTTGGTGGAATTGTCTATTCTTCAAATGCTGGTGCTGTGTGGAATGATCTAAAAGAGAGGTTCAAAAAGTTGATTTCTCCTGAATTTTTCAGATTCACAAAAGCATTGCCACTGTAAATCAAGGTACTAGCTCATTCTCTTCATATTTTTCGAAATTACGTCTACTGTGGTCAGAATTTGATAGTCTAGCACCAATTCATGGGTGTGACTGTGAGAATTCTCGTGATTTTGTTGTGTTTATGGAGAGATTGAAGCTTCTACAATTTCTCATGGGACTGAGTGAGTCATATGAACAAGAGAGAAGTTAATTGTTAATGATGATTCATGCTCCCTCTGTTAACAAAGCGTACTCAATGTTAATGGAGAGGGAGAGTCAAAGGGCTATTGCTCATATTGGTGCTTCTGTAGATAGCCATGAATCTGTTGCCTTACAAATGCATGCATCCGGAGCTCAGAAACTTATTCCAGCAATTAACTTTGCAGGAAACAATAATGGAGGCTATAATGGTGATATGATTAAGCCACAACTGACTCCACCTCCTGTCTCAGCACCCTACTTTACTCCAAAACAATATCGGCAAATGTTATAAATGCTTGTCAAAGTAAATGAGGAAGGGATTTCTACTCAACCAACAGCAGCAAGTATATTCTCCTTTCTATCCAGAGTGGTTGATGATAGGTGGATAGTTGACACTGGGGATACTAATCATATGGTAGCAAACTCTAATTTATTGAATAAACTAGATAGAGACTCTAATCTAAAAGTTGGAAAGTACATTTACCAACTAGTAATGTGGTATCAATATCAAATACAAGAACATCTAGCATATTTAGAAATCAAGAGATTCAGAATGTTCTGCATATCTCTGATTTCAAGTTCAACATACTATTTGTCTCTCAATTGACAAAGAAACTGAGATGTTGTGTGGCATTCTTTTCTGATTTTTGTCTCTTTCGGGACATCTTCATTGGATAGGTGAGGAGGATTGGTAGAGAAAACTGTGGACTATGCTACCTGAAGCCAACCTTAACTCCAGCTCAATTACAGTAGCCTATTAGAACCATCTTCATTTGTTTTTGTGTCTGTTAGTGTTCCTTTGTCTGTATGGCATAATAGACTAGGCCATGCACCACTTTATGTACTTAGTAAAATAGAGTCTTTAAGACAGTGCAAGCCAGATAAAAATCATCACTGCACAGTGTGTCCACTTACAAAACAGTCTAAACCTCCATTTCCTACTAGTATAACTAGTTCAAATAAACCTTCAACTAGTACATGGTGATGTTTGGGGTCCATATAAAGTGCATACACATGATAGTAATAGGTACTTTTTAACACTAGTAGATAATTTCTCCCGGTACACCTGGATATTCTTGTTGAGCAATAAAGTTGAAACTATTATTGTTATAAGACAATTCTTAGTTATGGTAAAGAACACTTTCAATTCCCATGTTCAAATTCTAAGAACAGATCATGGATGTGAGTCTTTTAACTCTCAGTTTGATGAATTAGTTAAGGAAAATGGCATGATACACTAAAGCTCATGTGTCTACACAACTCAGCAAAATGGTGTAGTAGAGAAGAAATATAAGCAATTTTGAATGTTGCTAGGTCACTGAGGGTTCAAGAAGTTGTACATGTGAAGTTATGGGGAGATGTGTGTCTACAGTTGTATACCTACTTAACATACTACCTTCTGTTATTATACAAAAACAATCATCCTTTGAACTGTTGCACTTACACCCTCCAGGTATTTACCACTTGAGGTCTTTGGTTGTCTTGCATATGCATCAAGTCCAAATGTCACTGATAAGTTGTCAACCAGGGTTATTCCAGCAGTTCCAATGGGATATTCATCTACTCAAAAGGGTTATAAACTTTATGAATTGCATGCTAAAACATTCTTTGTCAGCAGGAATGTGGTTTTCAAGGAAGATTTGTTTCCATTTAAGCATTTCACACCCTCTACATCACATCTATTTCCAGTCTTAGAGCGCAACATCCTTACTCATCCCCTATCAGACTTTCAACACTATGACTCTCAGCGTACTCAAGAGAAAAGGGATACAAGCTTAGCTTCTTTTACTTCAATTACACTTAATACTGCAGATTAGCTTAGTGTGCCATCTAATGCTGCAGAGCAACCTAGTGCTTCTGATACTGTAGATCAGTCTATGGCTTCAAATGCACCTGGTGATATAGCTGCTGATAACTCTATCATAACTCATGCTCCTGATACCACAGGACAGTCAACTGAACCACTTAGAAAGTCATCTAGAATTCTGAAGTAAATTCTTTTGTTACAAGACTATGTTACTACTAAGGCTTCCAACTGTGTCTATCCTATCTCTTCTTATATCAGCTATGATCAACTTACATCTTCCTACAAGACAACCTTAAACTCTTACTCATCTATCTTGGAGCCTTCCACTTTCAAGGAAGCCGTTGCATATCCAACGTGGATTGAAGCAATGAGACTTGAGATAGCCACTCCTGAGGAGAACAACACAAAGTTATTATGGATCTCCCTGAAGGCAAAATTCTCATTGGATGCAAACGGGTGTTCTAAGTCAAATACAAATCATCAGAAGGGGTGGAAAGGTATAAGTCACGCTTAGTGTCAAAAGGATACAGTCAACAAGAAGGATTGGATTACAAAGAATCATTTTCACCAGTAGCTAAAATGATTACGGTCAGATCAGCGGTAGTTGTAGCTGTATCTAAGAGTTGGTTAATCTATCAAATGGACGTCCACAATTCCTTCTTACAAGGTTATCTCTTAGAAGAACTCTACATGACCATTCCAAATGGATTTTCTAGATGGGGAGTGATAAGTAGGGATATTGACCTCTTATTTGCTCTCTTTTACTTGTGTTTTACGTCAAAAATGCTTAAAGGTATTCCCCGATACTAATGAAATGTGCTTGCTTATAGGAATTGTTTAATATGAGCCAAAGGAATCAAAATCAACTTATAAAGGATTCAAAACTTGAACGAGAACCAAAACAGGACAAAGAGATCAATTATGCGGACCGCATAATTCTGTATGCGGCCGCAAAAGAAGGTTTAGAGACTTGGCTTTGTGCAAATCAAGAAGTGCATACCGCACAAATATTATGCGGCCGCAAAAGTCATTGTGCAGTCACGATCAATATTATGCGGTCCGCAAGAAATGAGATTCAGAGACTTGGTATTTTGGAAACATAAAGGAGTGCGGACCGCACCAATATTGTGCGGCCACATTCAATATTATGCGGTCCGCGATGAACGAGAATCAGAGAGTTGGCAATTTGGGAAAAATGAAGGAGTGCGGACCGCACCAAAATTGTGCGGCCGCAAGATGCCAAGTGCGGTCGCACACCCAATTGTGCGGTCCGCAGGAATGAAGGTTTAGAGAGTTGTCTCAAGCCCAAGGTCAAGGAAGTGCGGACCACATCACTTTTATGCGGCCGCATAATCATGAGCGTGGCCGCACTCAGAATTGTGCAGTCCGCAAAAGTCCAGCCAAAGCAAGAACTAAAAGTTGAAGACCGCAGACCGCACCACAATTATGCGGCCGCAGAAGCAATTGTGCAACCGCACTCAGAATTATGCGGCACGCACAACCTCTGCAGGGGCATTTTTGTCAGATATTTTCAGCTTAGTATAAATAGAATTTTTTATCATTTTTAGGTCAAGTTATGTTTTAAGAGAGCACCTGAGACGTCTACTTTTACTTCTTTTGGCAATTTTGTACTAGATTCATCTCTAAACACTAGATTTTCATCCCATAATCTAATATTATGGATTCTATCTTCATTTCTTCTTTAATTTATGCTATTTTCATGAGTAGCTAAACCCATAGTTAGGGTTGTGACCCAACCTTAGTGTGGGTATTTAATGGGTGTTTGATTTAGGGCTTGTTAGTGATTGGGTTAGTGATATTTAGCTTAGTTCTTGCTAGAACTCAAGAATTAATGATTGCAAACATTGATTCGTGCCTAAATGATTTAGTCTCTACTTGAGAAAGTGGGACTAACTCTAGGAAAACTAGGCTAACAAGGAATTAGGGTGAACTCAAGAAATTGATAGCTCCAATTAAAGGGTTAAACCTAGAGATAGTATTACCCGACTTGAGCTAATATCACTTGATTTGTATGAATACCCATTTAGACTTGAGAAAGCCAAATTGGGCAAAATCACTCAAACAACAGAGAGGTATAGAGTGAGTACCCGGGTGTGATAGTTATATTACAATTCCAACTAATCAAGCTTGCCCCAGATTTTACAACCCGTTAGATAACCACCTAGGTAGAAGTCATGACCCTAGTCCCTTTAAACACTTGAAAAACCCAAAACGAAAAAATATTGTCCTTAGTTTTATCAATTGCAATCATTAGAGTAAAAATAGAAGTAGAAGACCAATTAAATTTGTGGATGTGAAATTACAGCTAAAACTCACATTCACTTGGATATAACCTAATTCCAAATTTTAACTCCTGTGGAATTCGATCCCGACCTTAGTTAGGTTATTATTGCATCGACCTCCTCGCTACTCAATAGTAGTGTGGGTTTGGACCCAATCAATTTTTGGTGTCGTTGCCGGGAAATTTGTGTATTTTGTCTTTCTTTCCTTCCATTTTTTCTATAAAAAAAATTGTGATTTGTTTTTAGGTACGAAATAGCTCTTAACAACGAGGACCTCAGAAATATACCATTAGGGGAGGAGGTAGATGACGAGCAAGTGGATGAGGTTCACCTTGAACCTCAATTATAAAGGACAGACCGCTCGCCTCATGATAATGTCCCAAACTCTCCCCCTCCTCCACCAAGAGCAACACACCGGGTGTTGCCCAACGAAGGCTATACTAATGCAATGGTTCCGCCCCGGATTAGGGCGGGCAACTTCCAGATAACCAATGTGATGCTTACATTGCTTGAGCAAAGGGGTTTCTTCACCGGAGCTCCACATCAAAATTCCTACAAGCATCTCAAAGGTTTTGTTGATACATGTTGGTGGAGCAAGAAAACGAATGTCTCCGAGGACGCATAGAGGTTAAGGCTATTCCCTTTTTCTCTACGGGGGAAGGCTTTGGATTGGTTAGAGAGATTGCGAAACCATTCCATCCACACTTGGGATGAGTTGGCCGAAAAGTTCATAGCCAAGTTCTTCTCCCCGGGGCACATGGCGACGCTAAGAGGTGAAATTATAGCTTTCAAACAAGAGACAAATGAACCGTTGCATGAGATTTGGGAAAGGTACTGCACCATGGTCAAAGAGTGCCCTAACAACGACATGATAGAGGCCATGATACACAAACCTTCTATAGGGGGATCAACACAACGAATCAGTGTGTGGTAAATCAACTCGCCGAGGGTAACTTCATGAACACGCTGTATTCTGAAGCTTGTGAAATATTGGATAAGATGGCAGATACCTCTTCGGAATGGCAAAGTAGAGCCAATGTTCCTCAAGGTGACCCAAATTTTATTCACCTACACAAGGAGTTACATGATCATGGGCAAGCTATTGCGGAGTTGACAACCACAATGAACCAATTGGCCAAGGCTCGGCTTCAATAGGTTCAAGGTCCAAAACAAGTAAATGCCATGGAAGGAGTAAACATGATGGTCAACAAGAGAAGGCAACGAGGTCAACAAGTACAAAACCATCCGGAGCAATTTGAGCAAAGTAATAGTGGGTACAATCAAGAATATGTATATGATGAGAAAAGTGAAGAGGTTCAATATGTCAACAATTATCAAGGTCAGCGGAGCAATGCTCCAAATTAACAACAGTGGAGATCACATGGAAACCAAGGTAATTGGGGAAACCAAGGTCAATAAGGAAACTGGAATAGTGGCAACAACAACAACCAAGGCAATTGGGGGAACAACAAAAATCGAAATTGGGGTAATTAAGGTAATCAAGGCAATTGGGGAGGAAATAATCAAGGTAGTTGGGGTGGAAACAATCAAAGTAATTAGGGAGGCAACAATAATCAAGGGAGTTGGAACAATAGCAATCAAGGAAATCGGTGGTTGGGCTTTCAAAGTCCTCTGATGTATCAACAACCAAATAACCCGCCTTCATATCCGTCGCAAGGTCCTAGTTCTTCCAACAATGAGATGGGACAGATTGAAAACATGTTCAAGCAAATGATGGAGAAAAATGCCGACTTCGATGCCCATTTAGCCTCCCACAACACTTCTATCCGCAACTTGGAAGTCCAACTTGGCCAAATTTCTCAAGCTTTGAATTCTCTACCTAAGGGGGAACTACCAAGTGATACAGTGGTGAACCCAAAGGGTGGGAACAATACGGGCAATGCTATGGTCGTGACAACAAGAAGTGGGAGAGGTGGAGTTTCTAGTACCTCAAACCAAAGAAAGAATATGAATGATGTGTTAGTGCAAGATGATGATGATCCAAGCAATGATGTTCAAGCAAATGATGAGATGAGGATAGACATTGATGAAAATGTGGAGGAGTCACAAGATGATGTGAACCCGTCTAGGGAACATGTAATAGACATACCGGATCCGGTAGTGCCCCAGGCCAAGGCTCTTTTGCCAAGGCCTCCTCCTCCATATACTCAAAGGCTCGCAAAGCAAAACAATGAGAATCAATTCAAGAAATTCATTGATATGATGAAAAGTTTGTCCATAAATGTGCCATTGGTTGAAGCCTTAGAACAAATATCAGGATATGCCAAGTTCATGAAGGACTTGGTAACAAAGAAGAGATCAATGAACTGTGAAATGATCAAAATGACACATCAAGTGAGTGCCATTGTGCATTCCATGGCTCCAAAGTTGGAAGACCCCGGTGCTTTTACAATCTCGTGCACTATTGGGAGTGTCGATTTCGCCAAAGCTTTATGTGACTTGGGGGCAAGCATTAACTTGATGCCCTATTCTGTGTTCAAGACTTTGTGGATTTGGAAATCATGACCCACATCCATGAGATTGCAAATGGCGGACCGGATAATGAAGAGGCTATTGGGGATAATTGACGATGTGCTAATTCGGGTCGACGAGTTCATACATCCCGCAGATTTTGTGATACTTGACTGTGAGGTTGACTATGAGGTGCTAATCATTTTGGTGAGACCTTTCCTAGCCACAGGGAAGGTCTTAGTTGATGTGGAAGCTGGTGAGCTCACCTTCCGGGTGGGCGATGAAAAAGTTGTGTTCCATGTTTGTAAATCAATGAGGCAGCCTAATAGCAACGAAGTTTGTTCGTTCGTGGATCTTGTGACCGAAGTAATTGTTGATGACACAAGTACTGTGATTAATTTTGAAGACTCCTTGGAAGTTGTGTTTTGAAGCATGAGAAGGATGAGAAGGAAGTCTTTGTAGAATGTGTCAATGCTTTGCAAGGAATGGGATCATATACTTATGGGTCCCGAAAACTTTCCTTGGACCTTAAAAACCGGAAGACTCCACCAAAAAAGCCCTCAATTGAGGATCCTCCCACATTGGAGTCAAAGCCCTTGCCTTCACACCTCAGGTATGAGTTTCTAGGACTTTGTTCCACTTTAATTATTATTTTTTCCTCGTGCTTAACTAACGTGCAGGTTGATTCCGCCCTTGCGGTGCTCCAAAGGAGGAAAAAGGCAATAGGTTGGACATTGGCGAATATTCGGGTTATAAGCCCCACTTTTTGCATGCACAAAATCATATTGGAGGAGGATGCCAAAACCTCCGTGGAACATGAAAGGAGATTGAATGAGGCCATGCAAGAGGTATTCATGAAAGAGATCATCAAGTGGTTGGATGTTGGGGTTGTATATCCCATTTTCGATAGTTTGTGGACCCCACCGGTGCAATGTGTCCCAAAGAAAGGGGGCATGACTGTGATTACAAATGAAAAAAATGAATTTACCCTCACAAGAACTATCACCGGGTGGAGAGTGTGCATGGATTATAGGAAGCTCAACAAAGTTACTCGGAAAGACCACTTTCCGCTTCCATTTCTTGATCATAAGTTGGATAGGTTAGCCGGACGTGCTTATTATTGCTTCTTGGATTGGTATTTCGGATAACATCAGATTCTTATTGCACCTGAAGACCAAGAGAAGACCACATTCACTGGTCCGTATGGCAATTTTGCATTCTCGTGGATGCCATTCGGTTTATGCAATGCACCGACTACGTTTCAGCGGTGTATGATGGCAATCTTCACTGACATGGTGGAGGACTTTCTCGAAGTTTTCGTGGATGATTTCTCTGTTGTGGGGGATTCTTTTGAAGAGTGTTTGGACAACCTGGATAAGGTATTGGCACGTTGTGAAGAGACTAACTTGGTTCTTAATTGGAAGAAGTGTCACTTTATGGTCGAGGAGGGCATTGTCCTCGGCCACAAGATCTCCAAGAACGGTATTGAAGTTGATAAAGCAAAAATTGAAGTGATATCCGAACTCCCTCCTCCTACTTCCGTTAATGGAGTGAGGAGCTTTCTAGGTCACGCGGGGTTTTACCGCCGGTTCATCAAGGATTTCTCTAAGGTGGTAAACCCCTTGTGCAAGCTATTGGAGAAAGATGCCAAATTTGTGTTCAATGATGATTGTATGAATGCATTTGAACTACTCAAGTATAGGTTGACTACCACTCCTATTATTACCGCGCCAAATTGGAGCTTACCATTTGAGCTCATGTGCGATGTTAGCGATGTGGCAGTTGGAGCGGTATTAGGGCAAAGAATTAACAAGATCTTCCATCTGGTCTACTATGCTAGTAAGACCATGAACGATGCCCAAGTAAACTATACGGTGACCGAGAAAGAACTCTTAGCCATTGTCTTTGTTATGGAAAAGTTCCTCCCGTACCTCATGGGTACCAAAGTGATTGTTCTCACCGATCACGCGGCACTTCGTTATTTGATGAGCAAAAAGGAATCTAAGGCAAGATTGATGCGGTGGGTACTTCTTCTACAAGAATTTGATCTTGAAATCCAAAATCGCAAGGGGAGCGAGAATCAAGTGGCGGACCACTTGTCCCGATTGGAGAAGGAGGGGAGGCCCCATGATGGTCTTGAGATCAATGATTCATTTTCGGATGAACAACTCCTTTATATGTCTATGACCAAGATGCCTTGGTTTGCCGATGTGGCCAACTATCTTGTGAGTGGCATTGTCCCGAATGAGTTCTCTTTGAACCAAAGGAAGAAGCTCAAACGGTACTTCCTGGACTACTATTGGGACGAGCATATCTCTTCAAAATTGGACTGATAGTGTTATCCGGAGATGTGTTCCAGAAGAAGAAGAATTGGGTATTCTTGAAGCTTGCCATTCTTTTCCATATGGTGGTCACCATGGTAGAGCGAGAACTTCTACAAAGATCCTAAGCCGTGGATTCTATTGGCCTACATTGTACAAGGGTTCTAGAGAGCTTGTTAAGCGTTGTGATGATTTCCAAAGGGCCGATGGGATCTCCAAGAAAAATGAGATGCCTCTTACCACCATCCTAGAGATTGATATTTTCGATGTGCGGGGCATCGACTTTATGGGTCCATTTGTGAGCTCATGTGGAACACCTATATTTTGGTTGTTGTGGATTACGTGTCCAAATGGGTTGAAGTTGTGGCTTTTCCCAAAAATGAAGCACGGAGTGTGGTAGCTTTCTTGAAGAAAAATATATTCACAAGGTTTGGTACCCCAAGGGCCATCATTAGTGATGGGGGATCACATTTTTGCAACAAAGCCTTTGACAGTTTACTCCCCAAGTATGGTGTCACTCATAAGGTGTAGACCCCCTATCACCCCTAAGCAAGTGGACAGGTTGAAGTCTCTAACCGGGAGATCAATAGTATTCTCTCAAAGACTGTCAATGCAAACCAGACTAATTGGTCGAGGAAACTTGACGATGCTTTTTGGGCCTATAGAACAACTTACAAAACTCCAATTGGTATGTCTCCGTATCAGTTGGTGTTCGGGAGAGCTTGTCACCTCCCGGTGGAACTAGAGAATAAGTCCATGTGGGCTTGAAGAAGTTGAACCTTGAGTGGGATGTAGCTGAAATCTTCGGGTGGAGCAATTAAATAAACTTGATGAGTTCTGGTTCCATGCTTACTCCAGTTCGTCCTTGTATAAGGACAAGATGAAGTACCTTCATGATAAGTATATCCGGAAAAAAGAATTCAAAGAAGGTTCCTTTTATTCAACTCTCGATTACGGATGTTTCCGGGAAAGTTGAAATCAAAGTGGAGTGGTCCTTTTGATGTTGTACATGTGACTCCTTTTGGTGCTCTAGATTTGAAAAATAAGAATGGTGAGATATTTAGAGTCAATGGGCACCGGGTGAAGCATTGGTAAGGTTGATGATGGCCACGTTGTGGCATTGCTCCATTTCAAGTGAATAATGGTAAGATGTGTCGTGCCGCGACGTTAAATCAGGCGCTTCTTGGGAGGCAACCCATGTGTTTTTATTTCTCTTGATTTTATTTTCTAGATTAGGCTTTATTTTGAGCTAACTGGTTGTGGAGTGTATGCAGGAATATGGGTGTGCATTGCAGGGACTTTGCAACGAAAAAATTGGCTAAGTGTGGAAACTGTGCGGAGTGCACCAGAATTATGCGGATCGCACAAGCACTTTGCGGTCGCACAACTGGGAGATGGAAAATGTCGAGTTTCTGAAGTTTGACCTGACAAAAATCCTTAAGGATTTGCAGCCGCACACAAAATTTTGCGGACTGCATGAATTGTGCGGCAGTAGTCATTTTTATGCGGACCGCACCAATAAATTCAAGGAGCAGGTAAGGAGTGCGGACCCTACCAAAATTGTGCGGCCGCACTCAGGTGAGTTAGTGGGCCAGCGTGGTCAAAGTATAAATAGGACCTTCCTAAACTATTCACACTTTACACACTTCGACATCTGAAGCTAAGCTAAGCACAATGCACATTTCCTTTGCTCTCAATCTTATCTCATTTCATCAAGTGTTGAATTCCTGCTACATCTTCATTACTGACAATGGTTCGTTCACGTGGCAGAGGAGATACATCCAAAGGGAGGGCAGAACCCTCCCGAGGCCGAGGTCGAGGCAAACCCAACATACCACTTTTAGTCCAAAAGGTCCTAAGCAAGAAAGCTACACTCAATAGACCACATCCTGAAACTTCAGACACTAATGAGTACCTCCCATCCAGGGAAGCTTCTGAGGGTGACTTAGTGCAAGCACACCCGGAAGCTCAATCACAACAATTCCCCGGGAGACTCCGCCTGGTCAATGGGCCAACTTCCTCTTCTAGTTCTTCTAAAGGTTTGGAGAGGGGGTAGTCAAGCATCTAAGCCCTCTCCCCCAACTGCTCCGGCTAATCCAATTAACTTAGATAATGATGATGATGAGGTCCCAGACGATGGGAGGGGGTCATACCACTGTTGGGGGTTTGGAAAGATCAAGGAGGACGTAGGTATAGGAGGACAAATTCGTCGGTGAAAAGGCCTATGCTAAATTTAGAGAATGGTGGTCACAAAGGTCGCTCGCTCTTGAGCGACAATTCTTGACAAAAGATTTGAGCAAGCACAACTCTAAGGTCCTCAAGCAATTTGAAGAGCAGAAAAGGATGGAAATGGTTCAACTCCCGCATGCAAGATGCAAATGAGTACGTGGTCAAAGATTTCTATGACAACGTTGCTCACACCAAAAAGGGCACAAAAGTGACAAAAGTTCAAAATTTAAAAATCCACTATGATGCCCAAGCATTGAACCAATATGTGGGATTTGAGGAAGTAGAAGCGGTATAGTATTTGGAAAAGCTAGCTATGGGCGATGCAGTTCGCCCATGGCTAGCTGAGATACTAGCAATTCTAGGGACAACACCTCCATGGCTCACAGCAGGAGTTCAGATAGTCCGAACCACTCTAAACCTTGAATCAAAAGGGTGGAAAACATTCGTGTGCAGCCGTCTTGATCCATGCCTCCATGAAAAGATCTTCCCAATTCCCCGTGGAGTGTTAGTGGCCTCCATCATGGCCGGGTATCCTATAAATGTGGGAGCCTTGATGTCTTACAACATATCCAATGCGGTCCAGAAAGAGGAGAGGTCATATCCCTACCCCAATTTCCTCACAGAATACTTCCAAGATCAATGGGTACAATCGAGGCACTTTGATGTGGAGGTGAAGGCAAAGAAGCCTTTTTCATGGTACCACCTCCAGGGAGCTGAAAACCCTAAGTTAAAGGGTAAAGCTACTACCTCTACTGGCCAGTCTGAAGAGCTAGCGGTAGTGGTTACTAGTTCAGTTGTCGAGCCCTCAACAGCAGTCGATACTTCTACCGGAGCAGCAGCCATGCCTCCTTCATCCTATGGACTATCTGCTTCAGCTAGACTATCAATGTCATTCTCAGTGCCAGCTTCATCTACTTACCCTCAGACTGCGCTGTGAGTTTCCCAAACACTGGCAAGTCTCAACAACTGGATGTGGGCAGCTACCACAAAGCTGACTGCCATATCCAGTGATGTTGCAGCACAGTCATCAGCCCCAACAGAGCCTCAGGTACCTCCATCAGTGGAGGAATCATTGAAGAAAATTCTGGAAAACTAGAATGTCATCCTAGAGACTCTAGATGCACATGGTAAAGTCATCAAGGATTTGGGGAAACAAGTCAAAAAGATGCGGAAGACTCAGGCATCAAAGGAGTCGGTGGACAAGCTGCGCAGAGATGTTGAAAAGATTTCTTCTGCCGAAGATCTTCCATTGGACCTACTCTTGGAGAAGCCAGTCCCAGCACCACATGTAGCAGTGCCAAAGACATCAGAGGCAGCAGCCGACCAGTCTGAAGAGCTAGCTGCAACTACACACAGTGCTGAGGAGTTGATACAAATGCTCAGCAACCCAGTAATCCCTCAGCCCGGATAAGTTGAGATACAGTTAGAGGAGATAGAGGGTGTTGAGTACCCCATGCAGGCTGAGGACACCACAAATGCTGAGGACCGCATGCAGACTGAGACCACATAGGGAGTTTTCTTTACTCGCTACCCCTTTCCCTGTTCTTATTTTTTATTAGCATTGAGGGCAATGCTTAATTTCATTTAGGGGTGGTTCATTTGATTGATATTGACATTTGGTATGTAATAACTATTACACTATTTTTTTTCTTTATCTTTATTTTCCCTTTGGTATGTATATATTTTTCCCATTTGATGTATATATTCATTTCCCTTATGTATATATTCGCCTTACTTCATTTTGTATATATTCAGTTTACCTTCTGTAGTTTAATTCATAACTTCTTTAGTTTGTTTTTTCTTAGTAGCATAACTTCTTATTGACTTTAGTAGCGTCTTTTTACGTTTTGTGTGAACAATAAGCCATTGATTTTCTTAATGCCACGGTTCCTTCCAAGGGTGGATGTTGTGTGAACCGGATGGCTCTTCCCAACGATGGATGGCGTGACAACCTTCTTAAGGGATTGAGCCCACTTTCTTTTATGCTTTGGTAAATATAGTAGTAATTAATAAAAGTGTCTCAAGCAGGCTTCACTTGGTACTAACACATTTACCTCCGGCCTTATGGTTAGAAACAAAGTTGTTGGCATAAAATAGCTCTAGTTGTGACTTTTAGACTCTTGTGTTGACTTAAACAATCATCGAGTGGTTCAATCGATCCATTTGTGATTTTCAATCTTAGCTAGGGTTGTTGTGGGCCCTCGACTCTGTTCTCTTTAACAATCCAACAACTTGCGAGGTGAGGTATTGAATTGCAAGTCCAAGTTCTCGTGCCATTAAGTCTAGAACTTGCCCTGAATGTTTGTCTATGCGAAATTCTAAGTGTAGCTCGACTTGAGAAATGATTGTAGGCTATCCTTGATCCGATTTGAAACTTGGAAACTTTCATAGCCTACCAATGTGATATCCCTAATCAACCTCTTTGAGCCGAAGCCCGTTTTCTTTCAATAACCACGTTACAAGCCTTTATCCGTTTTGTAATGACCCTCTCTTGGCACCAATCTTTCCTTAGCATTCTTGAGCAACAATTGGCAAAAGCATATGTTTGGGGAAGAGACGAGGAGTTTGAAAGTGATAAAAGGTACAAAGAAAAATAAATGAAGAAAAGGAAGAAAGGCCAAAAAGAAAAATGTCAAAAAAAGTGAATAAGGTATAACGTTGAAGGGATTCAGAGAAAACAATGGTGAAAGTCATGGAGTAAATAGAAAAGGAGAAAAACGATTGTCATGATCAAGAAAGAGTGACATCACGTCTCTCTAGTTCATCCAAGGAAGAATAAAATGACTCAAAGAGTGGAGAAAGTATGAGCCAAAAAGAGAAAATGGAGTGCTTAAGGAAAGATGAAACAATCATATTCCAACAAGTCCTACCTTGATCCAAAAGCCTTCAGCACATTCCCGTAAAATCCCTATATGATTTAAAGTTGAGTGAGCTTACATTAATGGTGATTTACATAAGGGGCAAGCTTATGGTACTTAGAGTCGGACTTGTGACATTCTTTTGGGAGAGATGAGCGAACTTCTTCACAATCCTTGTTTCGAGTGTTATATTCTAAAGCGAGATTTGCTCATGGAGAGTAGAAGAGGAGGAGTTTGGGATCCACAATGACCTACGTGATAGAGCGAGCTTCCTTGATGAATAAAGTCAACTCTTGATGCTCTAGTGTCACATTAGAACTATGGTACTCAAAAGTCAAAACAATGTGTTGTTGATAATTCATTTGTGTTGAGGGTAATTGTTAATCCCAATTGATGCATGATTGATTCACCTTAGTCCACCTGGAATATATTTTTTTCTAGTGGAGGTGGGAATTACTTTATTTGCTTGAGGACTAGCAAAAACATAAGTTTGGGGGAATTGATAAGTAGGGATTTTGACCTCTTATTTGCTCTCGTTTACTTGTGTTTTAGGTCAAAAATGCTTAAAGGTATTCTCGGATACTAATGAAATGTGCTTGCTTACAGGAATTTTTCAATATGAGCCAAAGAAATCAAAATCAACTCAGAAAGGAGTCAAAAGTTGAACAAGAACCAAAACAGGACAAAGAGATCAACTGTGCGGACCGCATAATTCTGTATGCGGCCGCAAAAGAAGGTTCAGAGACTTGGCTTTGTGCAAATAAAGAAGTGTGGACCGCACAAATATTGTGCGGTCGCGATCAATATTATGCGGTCCGCAAGAATTGAGATTCAGAGACTTTGTATTTTGGAAACATAAAGGAGTGCGGACCGCACCAATATTGTGCGGCCGCAAAATCCGTTGTGCGGCCGCATTCAATATTATACGGTCCAACATGAACGAGAATCAGAGAGTTGGCAATTTGGGAAAAATGAAGGAGTGCAGATCGCACCAAAATTGTGTGGCCGCAAGATGCCAAGTGCGGTCGCACACACAATTGTGCGGTCCGCATGAATGAAGGTTCAGAGAGTTGTTTCAAGCCCAAGGTCAAGGAGGTGCGGACCACATTACTTTTATATGGCTGCATAATCACGAGCGCGGCCACACTCAAAATTGTGTGGTCCACAAAAGTCCATCCAAAGCCAGAACTAAAAGTTGAAGACCGCGGACCGCACCACAATTATGCGGCCGCAAAAGCAATTGTGCAGCCGCACTCAGAATTATGCGACCGCACAACCTCCACAGGGGCATTTTTGTCAGATATTTTCAGCTTAGTATAAATAGAACTTTTTGTCATTTTTAGGTGAAGTTATGTTTTAAGAGAGCACCTGAGACGTCTACTTTTACTGCTTTTGGTAATTTTGTACTAGATTCATCTCTAAACACTAGATTTTCATCCCATAATCTAATATTATGCATTCTATCTTCATTTCTTCTTTAATTTATGTTATTTTCATGAGTAGCTAAACCCATAGCTAGGGTTGTGACCCAACCCTAGTGTGGGTGTTTGATTTAGGGCTTGTTAGTGATTGAGTTAGTAATATTTAGCCTAGTTCTTGCTAGAACTCAAGAATTAATGGTTGCAAACATTGATTCATGCCTAAATGATTTAGTCTCTACTTGTGAAAGTGGGACTAAGTCTAGGAAACTAGGCTAACAAGGAATTGGAGTGAACTCAAGAAATTGCTAGCCCCAATTAAAGGGTTAAACCTAGAGATAGTAATACCCGACTTGAGCTAATATCACTTGATTTGTGTGAATACCCATTTGGACTTGAGAAAGCGAAATTGGGCAAAATCACTCAAACTACCGAGAGGTATAGAGTGAGTACCTGGGTGTGATAGCTATATTACAATCCCAACTAATCAAGTTTGCCCTATATTTTACAACTCATTAGATAACCACCTAGGTAGATTCACGACTCTAGTCCCTTTAAACACTTGAAAACCCCAAAATAAAAAAATATTGTCCTTAGTTTTATTAATTGCAATCATTAGAGTAAAAATAGAAGTAGAAGACCAACCAAATTTGTGAAAGTGCAATTAGAGCTAAAACTCGAATCTCACTTATATATAAACCTAATTCCAAATATTAACTCCCTTTGAAATTCGATCCCGACCTTAGTTGAGTTATTATTGCATCGACGTCCTCGCTACTCAATAGTAGTGTGGGTTTTGACCCGATCAGGGAGATTAAGAAAGTTTGCAAATTACACAAATCACAGTATGGTCTGAAACAAGAACCATTTGGGCTTTGTTCAGACCTGATGCCAACCTGCACCAGTTGGACTTTGTTCAAAGTCACTTTGACTACTCATTGTTCACGCAGAAGCTAGGCAGTGATATAATTGTGATCTTAATATTTGTTGATGATCTAATCATCACAGGAAGTAGTCATGAGCTACTGATCAAGACAAGGAAAGATCTACAGATGAAGTTTAAAATGAAGGATCTTGGAGATCTTAAATTTTTCCTAGGAATTGAGTTTTCCAGTTCAAAGAAGGGCATACATATGTGCCAAAGAAAGTAAACTTTGGAGTTAGTATCTGAACTTGGTCTAGGTGGAGCAAAGACAGCTGAAACTCCTTTGGAGTGTAATCAAAAACTCACTTCAGTGGAGTATGATAAAACATTCAACAGAGATGCAAGCTATGAAGATCCTATATTGAAGGATCCTGGTGAGTATCAAAGGTTGAATGGAAGACTATTATATTTAACCATGACCAGACAAGATATATCTTTTGGAGTGCAAGTACTAAGTCAATATATACATACCCCAAAACAATCACACATGGAGACTGCCCTAAGAATTTTCAGGTATCTAAAAGCATCACCAGGCTTGGGACTCCTGATGTCAGCAGAAGAAACCAAGCAACTACAGGCATTCTGTGATTCAGATTGAGGCTCCTGCCTGCAGATAAGAAGATTTGTCACAGGGTATCTCGTGAAGTTTGGAGGAGCTTTAGTATCATGGAAGTCAAAGAAGCAAGAAACTGTAGCTAGAAGCTCATTTGAAGCTGAATTTATAGGCATGACATCATGTGTAGCTGAGATAACTTGGTTGATAGGCTTGTTTAATGAACTGGAAATTAAACTTCATCAACCTGTTGATTCGTTTTGTGACAATAAGGATGCTATTCAGACTACAGCAAATCCTATATTCTATTAAAGAACCAAACATATAGATATAGACTGTCACTTTGTAAGAAAAAAATTGAGTCAAGGAATGATTTTAATCATCACTTGTCAACAAAAGATCAATTGGCAGATTTGCTGACAAAGAGCATTAGCAAAGCACAACGTGAGTTCCTATTAAACCAGCTTGAGGGGGAATGTTGAGAGAGTAGGAAGCTGATGTGTTGATGTGGCGTTAGTCAGTTAGTGAGTTAGTTAGATAGGTGGTTAGCAAGTGAGTTAGTAATTTAACTAGAGTTAGTATTAGAGTTAGATTTTGTCAGTGATATAGAACTCTAACTTTATTTATATATATATATATATATATATATATATATATATATATCACTAATGCAGCTCATTGGTAGCAGTTGAATAAAATGAGAATGAAGTAATCTTTCTCTCCAAGTTTTCTTCTTCTTCAATTCAAGTTCTTTTCTCAATACTTTGTATTTAATGCAGTGTAACAATTTGACAGTTTTAATTAGCAAAATCATAGTAAATCTATAAGATTCTGACACCAAAAACGAAAGGTATGCCACTTAATAAAGTCTTACAACACAATACTCCTCAATTTTTCGATATTTATGAGTAGAAAATACAGTATTTTTATATTATAGACTAGATAGTATCTCAGCCTAAAATTCGTGTAGAAAGAACCCCTCCTCCCAACTCCCCGAAAAAAGAAGGGGGGAAAACAAGAGAAAGGAATAGGAAAACAACATGAATAATATAATTGCTTGGAATTGGTCCATATATAAGTCGTGCTACTAGAATAACTTCTCTTTTGGTTTTAATATTTTGCACTTCCACTTTATTTTCGGCAGCACCCAACTAGTCAAAATGTCAAATTTTCTTATCTGCTTTTCTTCTCTCTTGAGAACTATCGATCTACCATACTATCATAGTATAAACCACAAGTGTACCACATATCAATTCGTTCTTTTTCTTACTTTATAAAGTAGTTTTAATTTCACAAAAACAATTGTATGTTAATATTGTAAGGAATAATCTAGCTAGTGATATTATACAAGAGGTGTTTTATAAAGGAAATCTGAATTTTTACCCTTAAGAATTGTAATGAACCCATTGAACTGATAGATTGGGATTGTATCCATTCTGTACTACGTTTTATTTTTGTATATATCCATACTTGGTAATAAAAGTTTAGTTACGAAAAAAATCTAATGAAATTGAGTTACAATATTGAAGTTTCAAGAGAATGAGGTTATTAAGTTCAAATCTTGCGTTTGCTTGTGTACTATTGTTTTTTTTTATGTTCTCGCCCAATGTTCAATATTCGCATTGGAGCCCAATTAAATTTGAATTTACACTAAAAATTACTTATTAGGGATAAAATATTCCCTAACAAAGATAATAATATATTCACGATTCGAAATCAAGAACTCTAATAAAAAATAAAAGAGTACTTATCACATCACAACAACCCTTGTTGGTCATATGGATATTAATGTTGCTTGACTTATAAACACAAATCTTTTATTTCATAGGACCAAGCTGGCTACATGCTGGCACATTTCTTCCTAAGTCTATGCGTTTGAATATCTGACCCTTCCTCTAAAGTTACAGAACTTTCTTCATGCAACACTTTTTACTGCAACAAATTAATCGAGCTTGATTAACAACCAAAAGTTTCAAAGGAGCACGAATTGGTTGCTATAACCACGTGTTATCTACCAAATAACCCATTTTTGTTTGATGTTTTATCCGTCGATATCACACAAGAGGGTTGATTTGTGTGGTGTCCGATATTCGTGTGCACTTATTATAGAAGGACCAAGTTCTTTTATGTGTTCCAACATCTACTGTTTGCGGAATAATAAATACAGAAAATAAAGAATACAGATTTTTACGTGGAAAACACCTGGCTCAAAAGGTGAAAAACCACGACCTACTTCCTAGTAGGATTTTTCCAAAACCCTTTACTAAATCAGTAAGCCAAACAGCATTTACAAAAGCCCTTTTGTAAACCTAGGATTACCTCTAATCCTTTGTAGCAAACTAGCCTCTAGCTATTTGCGACAAACTCCAAGTTAGCTATAACTTGACACACAGTACCTATTACAAACGCTTCTAGATAAAGCTGAAAAGGTACAAGTTGAAATCACCTACTACAAGTAAACTAGACTAAAAGACAACAGTTGGAACTGGTTCTTCTAGCTGGTTCAAGTAGCTTCAGAGTCGCACACTTAAATCTTATACAAACTGCTTGCAAAATTGCCTCGCTAATTTTGCTCTCAATTCTTGCTTAACTTCTGCTTTTGTGCGTACATGTACAATAAAAAAAACTGCAATATATAGGATTAGTAGACAAGAGATTAACTAGAGTTCTAATGCTACTCTTCCTTGGTGGAAGAGTTCTAGTTAATCTCAACTCCTCAAATCCTTCCTTATCTTTGATTCTGTTCTTTGGAATAAGGAATCTTCTACTTATCATTTTGCAATCTTTTCGATCAGGAGATATCTCTTATTTTACCAGATTTCGTTTATCTCTTGCATGTGCACCTCATGTGTCTTTAGCTCTGCTTGTGCATATGTCTGCCAGTGATGGACTTGATTCATTTCTGAGTTCCTTTGTCAATCTTCAAAATCATTCAATTTCTTGGGCCAACATTGTTGCAATATGAGATCTTTTGTGAATCCGCTCAATGTCACGATTCAAACGGGAGGTTTTGATAACCGAAAACTTGTCTCAACGTTTGCCAAGACACATACGTTACGTTAGCCATTTCTTCTTGTTCCTGCAATTACTCTGTCATTGTTCTTATAAACTGACATGAGGAAGACGGTAAAAACTTATATGCCTTGCTCTTGTAAATCATTTGAAAATTACTTTTGTTTGTATTAAAAAATAGTTTATGTTTAACCAATTCTTTAAAAAAAAATATTTAACCGTCAAATTATGAAATAAGACAAATACAATCAATTTTACGACTAATATTATTTTAAAGAAGTATTTTTTATTATTTATTATTAGAGACTATGTTTTTGGATCATAATTTAACATACATTTTATCTTTTGTTAGATTTATGAAAAGAACGAGTTGGAGAGAGAACAGAGAAAAGTCTTGGGAAATACGAGAAGGGCACATCGTTTTAATTGTTAATTTATTTATTTTTTGGACAAAATATTTTCTTATTTCTACGTATAAAAGAAGTACTTTATAATTTCTTTCCAATCGTAAAAAAAAACATAAGAAGAATTATTATGCGGCTCAAAATCCCTTTTTTTTTCTATACATCTTCATTCTAAACATTAAAAAAAAACATTTTAGCTTTCCTAATAAAAGTTTGGACAAACAAGTTTCCTAGTGTTATAAATAAAATTGTATTATAGGTGGAATGTCTATCTTTTAGAGAGTTTGTTACTTTGTGGCCAAGTCATTTTTTCTATAAACAGAGGGATTCTACCTCATTGTAATTGATCTCAAAATCAATAGAATTCTCTCTTTAACTTTGCAATATTCCTTTTATTATTGTTTTATTTCACGTTATCAGCACGAGACTCTACCGTCTCAAGAAACTCTTTGAGAATATTAAGGTATAACTTTTTTTCCTCTTTAAACTATAAGTGACATTATGGAACGAAAGTTCGTTGCCCTTGAAATTCGGGGCAAGAACTATATGTCATGGGTGTTAGATGCTGAAATGTATTTAGATGTAATGGGTCTTGGAGACGCTATTAAAGATAAAAATAAAGCATCTACCCAAGACTATGCTAAGACCTTGATTTTCTTGCGACATCACCTTGATGAAGGATTGCAAATAGAATATCTCGCAGTCAAAGATCCACTTATTTTGTATGGATTAAAGGAAAGATATGACAAGATAAAGTTGGTCGCACTTCCACAAGCACGATATGATTGTGCTCAACTGAGGCTCCAAGACTTTAAGTCTATTTCTAAATACAATTTAACGATGTTCAGAATTACTTCTAAATTGAAGCTTTGTGGAGATATAAAATGACCCGATAGGTTATTTTGAGATTTAGCCTCTATTTCCGTGTTTCAAGATCTGGATTAGATCTATTTAGTGCTTCTCGAATTATGTGCGCTATCTGTATCTTATTCCGGGAAGTCTTTATGCGAAAAATTGGATAAAATATGAATTTTTGCCTTAAGAATGATTTGAGTTGACTACGGCTAATATTTTAGGTAAACAGATCCGGATCGTTATTTTGATGGTTCCGGTGGATCCGTATCGTCGTTTGAGACTTGGGCATATACCCGAAATTGAGTTTGGAAGTCCCTAACTTGTTTTGACTCATTTTGCAGAAAACTAGCATTTTTGAAAGTTGAAAATTAAGTTTGACCGTAAGCTGACTTCTTAGCTACCGGGTTCGGATTTTAATGTGGAAACTTGGAATAGTTTCGTGTGCTATTGAAACTTGTCTGCAAAATTTGATTCAATTCGGAATTGATTTAACATGATTCGGACACTTAAAAGGGATTCAAGAGTTCTTGAGTTCCATTTTGAAATTTCATTCGTTTTGAGAATAGATTCGTAAATTTAGATGTTATTTGATGACTGGATTGCGCGAGCAAGTTTCTATGATGTTACTACACTAGTGTACATATTTAGTTTGGAGCCTGAAGGTCTTGGGTGAGTTTCGGATGTGTTTTGGATGAGTTTGACTAATGTTAGGATTGCTAGTGCACTTTTGTTGCTGGTGCACTGCTACAGATCTCACATTTACGAGGTCTGGCTCGCAATGTTGGGTATCTTCACACTTTCCAGGAGTATGTTCGCATTTGCGAACTGTTAGTGATCGCAATTGCAATCTCAGAGCCGTATTTGCGACTTAGTGTGTCCTTAAGCTGTCTTCACATTTACGGAGAAATGGTCCGCATTTGCGAAGGTTGGGAGTTCGCATTTGCGAAGGTTGGGAGCTCGCATTTTCCACTTCTGTGGATCTGAGACAAGTCTGCATTTGCGATGTTCGCCATTGCGAACAAGACATCGCAATTGCGATATACGTAGCTTGGTAAAAGAGGGGGGAAACGAGACTTAGCTCATTTCTCACAATTTCTCAACCCTAAACACCCTAGTGGCAATTTTCCAAGAGACTTTTCTTCCCAAATTCATTGGTATGTGACTTTAATCCATTTCTTATATTTCATGAGATTTCAACATCAAATTTAGGATTTTCATGGCAAAAAATAGGGATTTGGGTAGAATTGAATTTTTTTGTAAAAATGAGATTTAAACCTCGAATTGAGGTCAGATTTCGAAACAAATCACATAATCGGGTTCAAGGGTGAATGGGTTATTGGATTTTGGTCTGAATCTCGATTTTGACCAAGAAAGCCATGGTTGACTTTGCATAAATGATCTATATTGAACCTCTTTCATTTGTGGGTAGTTTCTAAAACTTATTTTGAATCATTTGGTCAATAATTTGCTAGATTTGGTTGGTTTGGAGGCTTGTTCAAAATACAAGGTCGTGGTTGATTGATCTCTTAGATTGCGGAGTGAGATAAGTATTCGGTCTAACCTTGATTTGAGGGAATTAGGAAACCTTGAACTACATGTTATGTGAATTACGTGATAAACGGCATATATGTGAGGTGAAGAGTGTATATGCGATGTTGTGTTACTTGCTTCAATGTTTTCGATACTTCTTAGTATATCTTGTTACATGCCTTGATTGTTATATGCTTATTTGACTTCCATGCCATAATTATTACTTGTCATTTAGTTATCCTTATATTAAATTGTACATCCCTTCCATAATTCCATGCTTATTTGCTACTTGTCTCTAATTGCTTTTCCCTCATATGTAAATTGCTCTATGTCTTGCTTGTCTTATAGTTTTGTAAGATTTGTTGCCTTGTATAATGTAGATCCACTTGTATGAGTTGTTAATTGGTATTTATTGAGTTGGTAAAGTTGAGGCAATAGAGTTATTTGAGATTCCTTAAGTATTATGTGATTGTTCATTGTCTCATACATTTACTTTCCTGATGTAGAGCTTCCTGTAATTTTTTGTTGTTGAATTGCTATTGTTGATTGAATTAGCCTGGGGAGCGGGTTGCACGTCGTAATGGAAATTGAAAGGTAATGAATTGAAATGGCGGAATAAGGACGGATTATGATAATGACAGATGATGATATGGTGAAATCGGGTTGCGCGGCATAACGGATTGTACAAGTTGTATTTGTTTGTGACTGTTGGATTTGCCTTGGTATATGGGATGAGTTTGTAAGACTTGTTGTTCTGGGCTCTCTGGTAGTTAAATTTTGAGTTCGTTGTTATGAGTTAACTGCGTTATTTCCATTCCTGTATTTTCTGTTATTATTATTATTGCGTACAAGTTATTGTAAGTGACCCACCTTAGCCTCGTCACTACTTCGTCGAGGTTAGGCTCGGCACTTACAGAGTACATGGGGTTGGTTGTACTCATAATACACTCTGCACTTTTTGTGCAGATATCGGAGTTGGTCCCAACTGCGATGAGTGAGGTTTACTTGGATCTAGCTATCAGTGGAGACTTGAGGTAGCTGCATGACATCCGTAGACCTGAAGTCCCCTCTACATCATTTTAGTTGTTTATTTTGATTTAGACAATTATATTTTATTCATACCATTATCTGTATTACTCTAGATTCTCATGTATTCGTGACACCAGATCTAGGATTGTATTTGGATTTTATCGTTTATTAGTTTATCACCTTATTTCATACTATTCAGTTTTGTTGTTGTTATTAAATTTGGAATTGAATGATTAATAGATATAGCTAACGTTGGCTTGCCTAGCAAGTGAAATGTTAGGTGCCATCACGGTCCCGAGGGTGGGAATTTTGGGTCGTGACAAGTTGGTATCAAAGCACTAGGTTCTAGGTCTCACGAGTCATGAGCAAGCTTGGTAGAGTCCGAAAGATCGATACGGAGACGTTTGTACTTATCTTTCAGAGTCTATAAGGCTTTAGGAAAATTTCACTTTTTTCTTTCTTTATCGTGCGAACCATATTAATCTTGTTCTCTCACAAATGGTGAAAACTCGCACAGCATCTACCGTCAAGCAGGAGCCAGAGTCCCCTATCGCAACCACTACCAGGGGTAAGGGCCGAGGCAGAGCTCAGTCCAGATCACGAGCAGCAGCAGCACCACCCATGATGGAGCCTCGGCCTTACCATGAGGAGGAGATCTAGTTCATGCCGCACCAGTCGGATCCGCTTGGGTCCTAGAGGGATTCATAGTCACTCTCGTACTTTAGGGCGCTCTAGTCCACTTAGTTTGACTCATGGAGAGTGTGGCTCAGACCGGAGCATTTCCTATGGCACCATCCGTCTCTCAAGTTAGGTGAGGAGCACAGACTCCCGCCACTCACACCCGGAGAAGATGGCTCCCTTATATCAGACTCTGGAAGCTCTAGCAGTTGGAGTAGTTCAGCCCGCAGTTGCTACACAGCCTGGAGAGAGGCCGGCGATGTCTTCTGAGGGATTGATGAGATTGGACAATTTCACCAAGCTCTTTCCTGTTGATTACAATGGTGCACCCTCTGAGGACCCACAAGATTACTTGGATCGTTGCCACGAGGTATTGCACAACATGGGTATTGTTGAGACCAATGGGGTCGACTTTGTAGTGTTCCAGATGACCGGCTCTGCCAAGAGGTGGTGGCAGGATTTTGAGCGGAGTAGACCAGTCGGTTCACCTTCACTTATCTGGGATGAGTTTTCACAACTATTTCTGGAGAAGTTTATTCCTTTCACTCTGAGAAATGAGTGTAGTAGGCAGTTTGAGCGCCTTCACTAAGGTGTTATGACCGTCACCCAGTATGACACCAAATTTGTGGAATTGGCACAACATGCAACTATGTTGATTCCTACAGATAGAGAGAGGGTGAGGAGGTTTATTGATGGTCTGCCTTCAGCATCAGGCTTCAGATGGCCAATGATACCAATGGGGTTGACTTTGTAGTGTTCCAGATGACCAATGGGGTTGACTTTGTAGTGTTCCAAATGACCGGCTCAACCAAGAGGTGGTGGCAGGATTTTGAGCGGAGCAGACCAGTCGGTTCACCTTCACTTATATGGGATGAGTTTTCACAACTATTTCTGGAGAAGTTTATTCCTTTCACTCTGAGAAAGGAGTGTAGTAGGCAGTTTGAGCGCCTTCAGTAGGGTGGTATGACCGTCACCCAGTATGAGACCAGATTTGTGGACTTGGCCCATCATGCAACTATGTTGATTCCGACAGATAGAGAGAGGGTGATGAGGTTTATTGATGGTCTGCCTTCGGTATCAAGCTTCAGATGGCCAAGGAGACCGGGGATGATATTTATTTCTAGAGGGCCATAGAGTTTGCTAGACGGATCGAGATGGATCGTGGTCAGGATAGAGGGTTGACATATGAGAAAAGGCCCCGTCATTTCGGTGGTTTCAATGGTGCTTCATCTAAAGGCAGGGGTTCTTTTGGTAGAGGCAATCCTCTTAGGCCGATTCAGTCAGCTCTTTGGGTAGCCCATAGTGCTTCGAGCGGTCGTGGTTCTTATGGGTCTCATCCTTAGAAGTCAGCATTCAGTGCACCTTCAGCTCCTATAAGTGTTCCACCACTTCAGAGTTACTACAGTGGCTATCCGAGTTGTCAAGATCAGTCTCAGCTTCAGCAACCTCAACAACCACGAGAGTGCTTTGAGTCTGGGGGCATATGTCACATCAGGAGGTATTGCCCTAAATTGTCGAGCAGCACACCTCAGCAAGGTTCCTATTCCATCATGTTGGCCCCGTTTTCTCCACCATCCGCATATCCAGCTAGAGGCGAGGGTCAGATTGTTAGAGGTGGATGTTAGGCCATTAGAGGTGGAGGCTAGTCATCTAGGGGTCGCCCGTGGGGTGGAGGTCAAAGTGGTGGGCCCCAACCCCATTTTTATGCATTCCTAGATAGACTTAAGGCAGATCCATCTAACACCGTCATCACAGGTATTATTCTGGTTTGCCATAGAGATGCTCCAGCTCTATTTGATCTGGGTTCTACTTATTCTTATGTGTCATCCTATTTTGCTTCATATCTGATTGTGCCTCGTGATTCTTTGAGTGCTCTTGTATATGTGTCTATGCCTGTCAGAGATTCCATTATTGTAGATCATTTTTATTTCTCGTATGTGGTCTCTATCGGGATCCTTGATACCAACATAGATCTCCTATTTCTTGATATGGTGGACTTTGATGTTATCTTTGGTATGGATTGATTGTCACCTTGTCATGCTATATTGGATTGTCACACCAAGACGGTGACCTTAGACATGCTAGGATTGCACCTATTAGAGTGGAGGGGGACTCCTGGACATTCTACTAGCAAGGTTATTTCTTATGTGAAGCCTCGACGTATGATAGAAAAGGGATGTCTAGCATATTTGGCCTATGTTCGTGAGTCTAGTGCGGAGGTTCCTCCCAGGGATTAAGTACCTGTTGTGCGTGAGTTTCCAAAGGTGTTTTCACATGGATATTAATTTTTGTATTGACTTGGCTCTGGGCACTCAGCCCATTCTATTCCACCATACTGTATGGCGCCACTAGAGTTGAAGGAACTGAAGGAGTAGTTGTAGGATTTGCTTGAAAAGAGATTCATTAGACCTAGTGTCTCGCCTTGGGGTACGCCCGCGTTTGTCCGTGAAGAAGAAGTATGTGTATAGACCATCGACAGTTGAACAAAGTGACTATCAAGAACATGTACCCCTTTATGAGAATTGACGACTTATTTGATCATCTTCAGGGTGCCAAAGTGTTTCAAAGGTTGATTTGTAGTCTTTCTACCATCAATTGAAGATTAGGGAATCAGATGTCCCTAATACTGCTTTCCATACTCAGTACATCCATTATGAGTTCCTAGTGATGTCATTTGGCTTGACAAATGCCCCAGCAATATTCACGGGCTTGATGAACCAGGTATTAAGCCCTACTTGGATTCTTTTATGATCGTATTCATTAATGATTTCTTGATCTACTCCCACAGTCGATAGGAGCATGAGCGACATCTTAGAGTTGTACTTCAGACTCTGAGAGACAGACACTTATATGCCAAGTTTTCAAAGAATGAGTTTTGGTTGGACACAGTCTCCTTTTTGGGGAATGTTGTATCGGTCGAGGGCATAAAAGTGGATCCTAAGAAAATTAAGGTAGTTCAGAACTGGCCTAAACCTACTTCAGCTACAAAGATTCGGAGCTTCCTAGGTTTGGCAGGGTATTATCGCCCGTTCGTGGAGGGGTTTTCATCCATCGCAGCCCCATTGTCTAGATTGACCCATAAGGGTGCCCCATTCAAGTGGTCGTATGAGTGTGAGTTGAGCTTTCAGAAGCTCAAGACTGTTTTCACTACAGCTCTGGTGTTGGTATTGCTCACATTTTTGGAATCATATACGGTGTATTGTGATGCATCGCGTTTGGGCTCGGTGCAATATTGATGTAGGATAGAAGGGTGATTGCATACGCCGCATAAGTTGAAGGTTCACAAGAAGAATTACCATGTTCATGACTTGGAGTTAGCGGTCATTTTTCATGCACTGAAGATTTGGAGGCATTACCTCTACAGCGTGTCATATGAGGTGTTCACGGATCATCGGAGTCTTCAGTATTTGTTCAAGCAAAAGGATCTCAATTTGAGGCAGCGAAGGTGGTTGGAGCTGTTAAAAGACTATGATATCGCCATTTTGTATCATCTTGGGAAGGCCAATGTGGTGATCAATGCCTTGAGTAGAAAGGGTGTGAGTATGGGTAATCTTGCGTATATTCTAGTTGGTGAGAGGCCGCTAACATCATATGTTCAGGCTTTGGCCAACCAGTTTGTGAGGTTAGATGTTTCGGAGCCTAGTCGGGTTCTTTCTTGCACAGTTTCTCGGTCTTCTTTGTATGAGCGCATCAGAGAGCGTCATTATGACAACCCCCATTTGCTTGTCCTTAAAGATACGGCGTGGCATGGTGATGACAACCAGAGTACCATTGGAGATGATGGGATTTTGCGGATGCAGGGTCAGATTTGTGTGCCCAATGTGGATGAGGTTCGTAAATTGATTCTTGAGGAGGCCCATAGTTCGCGATATTCCATTCATCCGGGTGCCGCCAAGATGTATCAAAATATTCACGAGATTATTCACCTACTTTGTGTGCCAATGTGTATCATTTCTTATCGGGACACGAAGTTCACATTGCACTTCTCGAGGGTCGTACAACGTGAGTTAGGCACACGAGTTGAGTTGAGTACAACATTTCACCCTAGACGGACGAGCACTCCGAGCGCACCATTCAGATATTGGAGGATATGCTTCGCGCCTGTGCTATAGATTTCGGGGGTTCTTGGGATCAGTTCTTGCCTCTTACGGATTTTGCCTACAACAACAATTACCAATCGTGTAATCAGATGGATCCCTATGAGGCACTATATGGGAGGCGATGTCGTTCTCCAGTTGGTTGGTTTGAGTTGGGAGAGGCTCGGTTGTTGGGAACTGATTTGGTTCAGGATACCTTGGAGAAGGTCAATATGAATAAAGATGGACTTCGCACAGCTCAGTCTAGGCAGAAGAGTTATGTCGATCGGAGAGTTCGTGATGTTGCATTCATGTTGGAGAGAGGGTTTTCCTCCGGGTTTCACCCATGAAGGGTGTGATAAGGTTCGGAAAGAAGGGCTAGTTGAGCTCTAGGTATATTGGACCTTTTGAGATTCTTGAGAGAGTGGATGAGGTGGCCTACAAGCTTGCATTGCCACCTAGCTTATCAACAGTCCATCTAGTGTTCCATGTGTCTATGATCTGGAAGTATTACGGTGATTCGTCCCATGTATAAGATTTTAGCTCGATCCAATTGGACAAGGATTTGACTTACAAGGAGGAGTCAGTGGCCATTTTAGCACGGCAGGTCCGGAAGATGATGTCTAAGGTTACCTTTTAGTTCGAGTGCAATGGAGAGATCAGCCGATCGAGGCAGCTATGTGGAAGTCCGAATCCGATATTGCGAAGTAGATACCCACACCTTTAACCAGTTCTGTTACTTTTCTATGTCTGTTCGAGGACGAATGTTTGTTTTAGAGGTGGAGAATGTGATGACCCGATAAGTCATTTTGGGATTTAGCCTCCATTTCCGTATTTTGAGACATCGATTAGATTTTTTTAATGCTTCTCGAGTTTCGTGCACAGTCCGTGTCTTATTCCGGGTAGTCGTTATGAGAAAAGTTGAAGAAAATGTGAATTTTTACCTTAAGAATGGTTTTGAGTTTACTACTATCAATATTTTGTGTAAACGGACTCGGATCGGTATTTTTGCAATCCCGATGGGTCTGTATCGTGATTTGGGACTTGGGAATATGTCCAGAATTGAATTCAGAAGTCCCTAACTTGTTATGACTCATTTTGCCGAAAACTAGCATTTTTGAAAGTTTAAAATTACTAGGTTTGACCATAAGTTGACTTCTTAGCTAACGGGTTCGGATTTTAATGTGGAAACTTGGAATAGTTCTGTATTGCTATTTAAAATTTGTCTGAAATATTTGGTTCAATTCGGAATTGACTTGACATGATACGGATGCTTAAAAGTAATTTTAGAATTCTTAAGTTCCATTTTGAAATTTTATTTGTTTTAAGGATTAATTCGTAGATTAGATGTTATTTTGGTGATTGAATTGCACGAGCAAGTTCGTATGATGTTATTACACTACTGTGCATGTTTGGTTTGGAGCCCGAGGGGCTCGGGTGAGCTTCAGACGTGTTTAAGATGAGTTTGGCTAATGCTAGGATTGTTGGTGCACTTCTGTTGTTGGTGCTCTGCTACAGATCTCGCATTTGCGAGGTCTGACTCGCAATTGCGAGCCTCTCTTTTGCGAACAAGTGTTCGCATTTCCGAGCATGGGCTGAATTGGGTAGATTCGCATTTGCAAGGAGTATGTTCGCATTTGTGAACTGTCAGTGTTCGCAATTGCAATCTCTGAGTCGCATTTGTGACTCAGTATGTCCTTGAATTGTCTTCGCATTTGCGAAGGTTGGGGGTTCGCATTTGCGACTTCTGTGTCTCTGAGATAGGTTCGCATTTGTGACCCTTGTCTCGTATTTGCGATGTTCGCAATTGTGAACAAGACATCGCAATTGCGGTATCCCTAGTTGGGTAAAGGGGGGAGGGGAAACGGGACTTAGCTCGTTTCTCACAATTTCTCAACCTAAACACCCTAGAGGTGATTTTCCAAGAGACTTTTCTTCTCAAATTCATTGGTAAGTGACTTTACTCCATTTTTATCAATTACCCATTACATTTCACGAGATTGCAACTTCAAATTTAGGATTTCCATGGTAGAAATTAGGGATTTGGGTAGAATTGGGGATTTTTATAAAATTGAGATTCAGATCTCGAATTGAGGTCGGATTTCAAAACAAATCACATAACTAGTCTCGGGGGTGAATGGGTTATCGGGTTTTGGTCTGAATCTCGGTTTTGACCAAGCGAGCATGGGTTTGACTTTTGTTGACTTTTCAAAAATGATCTAAATTGAACCCCTTTCATTTGTGGGTAGTTTCTAAAATTTATTTTGAATCATTTGGTCAATAATTTTCTAGATTTGGTTGGTTTGGAGGCTTGTTCAAAAGTCAAAGTTGTGGTTGATTGATCACTTAGGTTGCGGAGTGAAGTAAGTGTTGTGAACCTTGATTTGAGGGAATTAGGAACTCTTTAACTACATGTTATGTGAATTACGTGTGAAACAACGCATATGCGAGGTGACGAGTGTATATGCGCTGTTACATTACTTGTTTCCCTATCTTTGTTGCTTCATAGTATATTTTTTTTCATGTCTTAATTGCCATATGCTTATTTGACTTCCATGTCATAATTGTTGCTTGTCATTTAGTTATCCTTGTATTAAATTGTCCATCCTTTCCATAATTTCTTGCTTATTTGCTACGTGTCTCTATTTGCTTTTATTGCGTACAGGTTATTGTAAGTGACTCGCCTTAGCCGCGTCACTACTTCTTCTAGGTTAGACTCGGTACTTACAGAGTACATGAGGTCGGTTGTAATCATACTACACTCTACACTTCTTGTGCAGATACCAAAGTTGGTCATAGCTGCATTGAGTGAGGTTTGCTCGGATCTAGCTATCACTGGAGACTTGAGGTATAGTTGCACGACATCTGCAGCCCTGAAGTCCCCTTCTACATCATTTTAGTTGTTTGTTTTAATTCAGACAGTTATGTTTTATTCAGACCGTTATCTCTAGTACTCTAGACGCTCATGTATTCGTGACACCAGATCCGGGATTGGTAGATTTTATCGTTTATTAGTTCATCACCTTATTTCAGACTATTCAGTTTTGTTGTTGTTATTAAATTTGGAATTGTTAAAAATGGTTAATGGATATAGCTAACGTCGGCTTGACTGGAAAGTGAAATGTTAGGCGTCATCACGGTCCCAAGAGTTGGGAATTCCTAGTCGTTACAGGATAATATTAGTGACTATCATATGCTTGAAAAACGTTCATAGCATTACATGCCTCCAATATGGTCCTGCAACAGCAGTGTCAAGAGAAAGGTTCAAGTACTCTGAGTTGATTTTTATACTCCTTGTGGCTGAACGAAATAATGAGTTTCTCATGAGAAATCACGATAATCGACCCACTAGGTCTACACTATTGCTCTATCTGACTGAGGTGTATTCCCATTATGCTAAGCTTGAAAAAGGTCGTGGCCCTGTTCGTAGTAGTGGCCCTATTCGTGGTAGTGGCCATGGTCGTGGCCAAGGAAGAAATTTTTCTGGTGTTAATCATCCCCCAAAGAAAAATAACCACCAAAAGTGAAAAGGGAAAGACGAGAAACCGAAAGCAAATGTTCAGAAATTGAATGTTATCACTGCGGTGAAAAATGGCATTGGGTAAATATTTATTGTACACCAAGACATTTGGTTGAGCTTTATCAATTATCTCTAAAGAATAAAGGTCATGAAGCTAATTTTGTCTCTGACAATAAAGTTGACATCACCCACTTGGATGTGGTAAATTTTTTTGAGTATCCTGATGGGAAAATAGACCACTTGATCGGTGATGGATCTATAGTTAAAGATGATTGAGTAGTTTGATTTTTATTTTTGCCTATTCGTAGTAGCTAGTGAATAAGCATCATGTAACTACAGTTCTTTACATGAGTAGTAGCCATTAGTATCAATTAACATTATTTATTTAATGGAATTTCGTTATGATTAAATATAGCTCTAGTATTTGTTTTAAATAATGTTTCACTAAAGGTAATAATACATTTCTTATCGCTTCTTATGTTGGAAGGGACTAAATTCTAGTATGTTCATGTGTATGGTAGCAGACTAGCAGGCCAACAAAGGTAATGCTAAACGTGTGGCAATAAAAGTACACAGAAGTTGCACTAGCTATTTTCCAAGAATATAATTTGTACTACAATTGGATACGTAAGGATGGGGACGTAGCGATTTTTTCTACTTAGAATAAATTGATTTCATTAATTACTTTTTCAAATAAAAGGAAAGTTTTTGAGTTGCTGTTATGAATTCAAAAAAAAATTATGGGATACAAACTTTGTATAATTAATGACTCATAATGTGCATCGAAAGTATTTGATTTTAATCAGTTATACATTGTTCGGTTTTATTTTGTTATGTTGAACTAAAAGGCCATGCATGTGAAATACAATTTGTGGTAAATATAAAAGTAAATAACTTATACATGTAAATAAATTTACTGTAGTTGTATTAGCCGTATGTGTGGTGTACTTATAATTGTATTATTTTTAGCTACGTAATTATTTTACATAATTAGAGTTTGCTCGCAATTGCATTAAAAGGTAATTATTGAATCATTGATTTAACTTTTTCTTTTTTCCTTTTTATTTGTAAATACTAATGTTCTATTCGTACATTTCTTTTTGTATGTCTAGCCATGAGAAGCAAGTATGGAATCTCTCAAAGTAAACTTGGATCAAAGTTCAATTGTAAAAATATTTGTTTAATTTATTCATGTACGACACATACAATATTCAAAGAGAAGAAATATTTCTCTCATTTAAATATGTGTAAGGCAGATGTTACTACAATTTCTGGTAGTAGTAATTTAATTGAAGACTATGGAAAAACTATTATAACTCTGCCTATGAGAACAATACTTATCATTAATGCAATATTCTCCTCCAAGTCCAGAAGGAACTTGTTGAGTTTTAAAGATATCCGCCGAAATTGATATCATATTGAGACAATAGATGAGAATAATCTTAAATATCTCATAGTTATCAAGAATGTCTTTGGCTAGAAAAGGGTTATTGAGAAGTTCTCATATTTGTCTTGTAGCCTGTATTAGACAAGAATTAGTGCAATCGAGGCACATTCTATCATAAACCAAAAGGTTACTGATTCCAATACTTTTGTACTTTGGCATGATCTATTGGGACATCCTGGATCAATTATGATGAGACGAATTATAGAAAACTCAAATGGGCAACCATTAAAGAATTTAAAGATTCTTTTAATTAATGCATTTTATTTAACTTCTTGTTATCAAAGCAAATTAATTATTAGAACATCACCAACAAAGGTTGGGATCGGGTCCCCTGCATTTTTAGAAGACAAAACGGCCTCCTGATCATTTAAACTTGTACCGGATTGGCAACCTGGTAAACAAACTTATAAGTTTTTCAATCTAACACCTCTACTTTACAGAATAAGGAATAATAAACGCCCCTGACCGTTGACTATGCATACGTGGAAGAAACATTGCTGACATGGCCAAACTACATGCAAATCACACCTAAATTGCGCGCGGATGCAGTATTTTTAATAGGAAAAAATTAAATAAACAAAAATATATAAATAATAACAACAGATAGAAAATAATAAATAAAAGGAAAATTAAGATCCCAACACTTCCTCCCACCTCCTTCGTTCCCACCCCTTTACCTCTTTCTTTCTGTTTCTTATCCCATCCCTATCCCCAACCTTTCCTCCCCAGTCCTCTTCATTCTTTTCGTTATTAACCTTTAGTTGAAAAGGAATAAGAGCTTTTTTTTAATTGAGCATAAAGTTTTATAGAGAAGAAGATAACCCACAATTTGATTTTCAGTAGACGAAAATCGCATCGATTTCTTTGATTTGTACATTACTCCGATGGAGATGGATGATTTTGTGTTGAAGTTCTGGCAAAAAAAGGCTATTTTCTTCACATTTAAGTGTTTGGAGATTATTTTTTTTGTAGTATGTTTTTGTCAACGAATGGGGTGATTATGGTTTATGGTTAAGGTCACTATTAGAAGCTTTCCAATCTGGTCAATGCTCATCTCTTTTCCTTTTTTTAGAAAAATAAATAACGGCAAAGGTGAAATATCATTTCTGTTTTGTTTCGTCTGTGTCAATAGGATTGGTGGGAAGAAAGTTTTGACGGAGATGGTGATTGAGGTGGTTTTAATAAAATAGAATAAATTGTTTGGCAGAGATGATTAACAAAATGAGTAGGCAGCACGGAGAGTGGACTATTCGTCGCCGACTAGAGACATTACAAAGGAGTTCTCCAGTGTAATGACCCAGCTGGTCGATTTGAGAGTTAGAGAACCGATACCCTATTAACTTCTTCCCCCATATCTATTTGTGCTATTGTGTCTTTCCGAGAGGGTTCGTTTTGTGTTTCGGAGTAAATTGAGACACTTAGTCTCTTAATTGGAATCTTAAATTGGAAAAGTCGGTCGGATGTCGACGTGTGTCTAAGACCTAGGATTTGAATTTTGATGATTATGTTAGCTCCGTTGGGATATTTTGGACTTAGGAGCGCGTCCACAATGTGATTTGGAGGTCCGTAGTAGAGTTAGGCTTGAATTAGCGAAAGTTGGAATTTTGGCGATTTTGGTCGGCAGTGAAAATTTTGATATCGGGTTCAGATTGAATTTTATGAAAGTTGGAGTAAGTAGGTAGTATCATTTTGACTTGCGTGTAAAATTTAAATTCATTCGGACGAGATTTGATATGTTTCGACGTCGTTTGTAGAATTTAGAAATTTCAAAGTTCATTATGCTTGAATCCGTGTGTAATTCGTGTTTTTTATGTTGTTTGATGTGGTTTGAAGGCTCGACTAAGTTCGCATGGTGTTTTAGTATTGGTTGGTATGTTTGTTTGAGGTCCCGGGGGCCTCGAGTGAGTTTCGGGTGCTTAACGGACGAAAATTGGACTTAGAAGAATTTCTGAGATTGCTGGTGCTGGCATTTTCGCACTTGCGGTAGGAAGTCCGCAGGTGCAGCCCCGCAGAAGCGAGGTTGGGATCGCAGGTGCACTTTTTGTATTTGGGAGTCAATGGTCGTAGATGCGACGAGGGAGCCGCAGAATCGGAGCCGCATCTGCGGAAGGGCAGTCGCAGATGCGGATTTGAGAAGAGACCAAGATTTCTGCAGATGTAGATCTTTATGCGCAGGTGCGAGGCCTAGATTTTTAATGAAAATCCGCAGGTGCGGAGTCCTAGCCACAGAAGCGGTACCGCAATGGTAGTTCTGGGCTCGCAGAAGCGAGTTCGCTGGGCAGAAAAGGGGAAATTTCGAGGGTTTGATCTCATTTTAATTTTGGGACTTGGAGAGCTCGGATTTAGGCGAATTTTGAAGGACTTTCAGAGTAAGTTATTGGGAAATGATTCCTAAATCGATTATGGTTATATTTCATTAATCTATTATTGTATTCTTCATTTAATTAAGGAATTTGAGTGAGAAAGTTGGGGAAATAGGGAAAAAGATTCCCAAAAAAAATTATGAGTTTTGAGTGGGATCTAGGCATTGGATTTGGATAATTTTGATACGAGTGAACTCGTGAGTGAGAGGGTTTTCATATTTGGTAACGTTTACCCGATTGCTAGACGTTGGCCTGGCGAGCCTTTTTGAGCTATTTTTCAATTTCTTGCTTTAACTTTGATTTCGTCCGCTAGATTAGTTTCTTGTAGTTATGTTTATGGTATGTAATTGGTTTTGGCTAGATTTGTGCAATTCAGAGTCGGATATTCGTGGAAAGAGCATTATTTCAGATTGATTTGAGCTTCGTTCGAGGTAAGTGGCTTGTCTAACCTTGTGTGGGGGAACTCCCCTTAGGATTGATACTGTTGTTGATATATGAGCGTCGTGTACGTGAGGTGAAGAGTACGTACATAGGCTAATTGTTGTAAAACCCGATTTTCACTAAACAATTACCTGTATTTCCTCTTATACAACATGTTTAGTGATTTTACATGTCTTTCCTTAACTTGTACTTAGGTTAAATTGTAAGATTTCGCGCCGTAACTAGTGAATTTTGTTGTTTGGCTGCATATTTACTTTGGGACTACGGTATTCCGGGAGATCCCCTGGTACTGCATATTTATTTTGGGACTACGAAACGGTACTCCGGGAGATCCCCATGTCTTGCGTATTTACTTTAAGACTATGGAACGGTATTTCGGGAGATCCCCCAGTACATTTACGTTTGGGACTACGAGACGGTATCTCGGGAGATCCCCTATTGTATTGTTGTGTATTGAGCTATTGTTTTTCCATAATTTTTTCCTTGTTACATTTCAGTCTTCATTTACTGTATATTTTATTTTTGTTTTGCCTTATATATATATATATATATATATATATATATATATATATATATATATATATATATATATATATATATNACAAGCTCTGGTCTAAC
Organism: Nicotiana undulata; assembly: GCA_005239495.1. NCBI lineage: Eukaryota > Viridiplantae > Streptophyta > Magnoliopsida > Solanales > Solanaceae > Nicotiana > Nicotiana undulata. The sequence continues at coordinate 64,971 of ML272990.1, forward strand.
TGTCTTCTATACATTAGTGCCTAAAAGAGATAAAGGAGGAAAACATCACAAGGAATAGAGGGGTACTCTAAGGATCTGCGGGCGCAAGAAAATGTACCTTGAAATATCTAGTAAGTTACAGCGACTGCACTAACGATGAGGCGGGTAAGATATACCTGGATCTGCACATGAAGAACATGTGTAGGAAAGGGCGTAAGTACACCACAATGGTACCCAGTAAGTGCCAAGCCTAACCTCAGTCGAGTAGTGACAAGGTCAGGTCAGGGCCCTACCGGAATATATATATATATATATTCCGGTAGGGCCCTGACCTGACCTTGTCACTACTCGACTGAGGTTAGGCTTGGCACTTACTGGGTACCATTGTGGTGTACTTACGCCCTTTCCTACACATGTTCTTCATGTGCAGATCCAGGTATATCTTACCCGCCTCATCGTTAGTGCAGTCGCTGTAACTTACTAGATATTTCAAGGTACATTTTCTTGCGCCCGCAGATCCTTAGAGTACCCCTCTATTCCTTGTGATGTTTTCCTCCTTTATCTCTTTTAGGCACTAATGTATAGAAGACAGTTAGACCAGAGCTTGTGACTCGTGACTGTCGGATTTTGGGAATACTATTTATATTCGAGTGATGGTTGATAACAGGCTAAATTCACATAGTTTAGCGTATGTTTATGCTCTAACTTAATGATGCTTCATTATCTTAACGATTATTAAATGATAATAAATTGGCTCTAATTGTATTATTTGTGTTTCACATGAGTACAATGCACTATTGAGGACTTAGGATGGTGATTTGAGCGAAATTTAAGAAGAACAGCCCCATGGGATAATTTATGGAGGACTTGAGGGATGAATACACTTGAGACAGAAGGAAACCTCATTAGCGCGGGCATTAGCGCGAGTGTAGCGCGCCCGCGCTAGTCCAGCAAATAAGGCAGAAAGAAACTCCATTAGCGCGGGCTGTAGCGCGAGACTAGCGCGCCCGCGCTAGTCCAGTGATTCCGAGAAGTGCATAACTCAACTAGCAGGGGCATTAGCGCGAGACTAGCGTACCCGCGCTAGTCCATACGGGAAAAATAAAAGTTGAAGGGTACTTTTGGAAGTTCAGGGCCAATCCACTCAACCTATATAAGGTTCAACTCGCCCAAAAGAGTATTTTATCAAGGTTGAGAGTATAGAACAAAGAGAGCAAAGGCAAGAGGCAAGGAGGGTAATTGGGCATCAATCTTTATCTCCTTCCCTTGTGATTTTTACCATTGTTCATGAATTCTTTTGTAGTTTTCGTTATTGTTATGAGTAGCTAACTTTTCTAATCTAAGGTTTTGGTGAAACCCGTTGAGGATGAACTTATTGTGATATTAATATAGTTTTGCTTGGTTGTTAATCTCTATTTGTTCAACTACGTTCTTGTTGTAGTTGATTGAAGGGCCCTCAATTAGCTGTTCCTATTTATTATGTATCTACTTGAGAGAGAGTGCATATTTAGGTAGTTGTTTGAACAACATCACTCCCGGAGTATAGGCGAGATCCATAACCGAGGGTTTTGAGGTTGGATTAGAGATAACTATACCTCGGGTGCAATCTAAAGTGAACTGTAATGCAATTTAGCTAGCGTATAAAACGTAGTTAGCAGAGGTCAGTCTGTCTGGCGTTTCCTCGCGTCATCAATCCTGGGGTTCCTTTTGTCTCACCATTGGATTCATTGGGATCAATGGGTCCGTGCAGTATTTCCACGATATCGTTATGATCATGGTTGGCTCTTGGGGAAGGAAGGAGAGTGATTGGCATGAAGTAGGGCAGAAATCCGCCAGCGGCTTATGTAGTGGTCGACCTTATCTTGAGAGAGTGTGTCTAGTAGATTATCATAATTACTTGAGAGATATTTATGATAGCTGTAGTGTTCATGATTGATAGAGACAACTAAGTCAAAACTATAGGAAATATACAAGAAGAAATTTCATCAACGGGGGAAACCATAACCTTAGACCTTTATTACAACTGTTTACACCTCATTGTTAGTTAATCATTAGTTTATTATTTTCGTTCAGTTGTAGTAGTAAAAATACCACCAAGTGATATTCATAACTTTTGATAAAGTTAATTATTGAGAATCTAGTAGTCTAACAATAACATTTGATATGTTAGTTCCTTGTGGGATTCGACTCTGGACAAAATACTCGGATTATATTTACAACGCCCTCTTAGTCTTTTTATAAGACATAGTTGAGCGTGATCACTGGTTTACATGTACATGCCGCACAGTATTTTTATCAGTATATAATATCTATCAAAGTTTAGTTGTTAAATTACTACTTTATTTTCCGTTATTCTGAAATTATTAGGCTTACCTAGTCGTAGTGACTAGGTGCCGTCACGACGTCTTACAGAGGGAGAAATGGATCGTAACATCCGCCGACTTAACTTTATTGCTAGTTTATGAGATTTTTGCAGGTCTCAATTGTGGTGGAGGAGAAAAGAAAGAAAAGATAAGTTAAAATTTTGACAAATTAGAATTAAAAAGGTGAGGCTTACAAATTACACATATCAAATTATGAAAGGTTAAGCATAAGAAATGTCATTTGTGCCATAGCAACTGAGGAACACACTCAGATCTATGTGCTTGTTATTCTTTATTCTGTGAAGTAGAGGTCTAAATTGGAAAACTTATAAGTTCGTTTACCGGGTTGATATCCGATGCAAGTTTAAGTGGCCAGAGGCCTTTTTGCCTATATGAAATGTATACAGGGGATATTTATGGACCTATTCACCCACTTAGTAAGTCGTTTAAATATATGGTCTTAATAGATGCATCTTCTATATGGTCTCATGTGTGCTTATTTTCATCTCGCAATCTGACATTTGCAAAATTAATGGCATAAATAATTCAACTACGGGCACAATTTTTCGATAATCCAATTAAGTCTAATCGACTTGATAATCCTGCTGAGTTTTCATCCCAAGAATCTAATGATTATTTCTTATCAATTGGGATAAAAGTGAAACATATTGTAGCTCATGTTCACACTCAAAATGGCCTTGCACAATCTTTGATTAAACGTCTGCAACTGATAACAAGACCGTTATTCATGAAAACGAGATTGCCCACTTCTGTTTGAGGTCATACCATTTTCCATGCAACAATGTTATTTCGCCTCAGACTGAAAAATTATCATAAATATTCATCATTGCAATTAGTTTGGGTCATGAAACTAATATATCTCATTTAAGAATTTTTGGATGCGCAGTATATGTGCATGTAGCACAACCACATCGCACCAAGATGGATCCCCAAAGACGGTTAGGCATATATGTTGGGTTTGAATCACCCTCCATTATTCGCTACCTTGGAAGATTAATAGGAGATTTGTTCACTGCTCGATTTGCAGATTGTCAATTCGATGAGACTTTTCCCCCAAAATTAGGGCGATAAAATGGTGAGACCAAACGAAATTTTTTGTGAAAAAATCCGTCATTGTCTTATCGCGATCCACATGACTCTATTTGTGAAAAAGAAGTACAAAAGATTATCCATTTGCAGAAAATAGCAAATCAAGTGCCAGGCGCATTTACGGAACTGTCACACCTCCTTTTTTTCCGAGGTGATAGTGAGTTTTTCCAATGTAAGTGACATTAATCGAAATGGAATTATTTATTTATTCACAGTCGCCACTTGGAATAATTTATGGTGTCCCAAGTCACCGATTTTATTTTAAATCCCAAATCGAGGAAATTTGACTCTGTTTTAAAGTCCGGAAAAACAAGAAAATCGGGTAAGGAATTCTGTTAACCCGGAAGGTGTGAGGCACTCCCGGATTCCGTGGTTTTAGCATAGTCGCTTAACAATTTATACTTGGCTTAATTATCTGAATTGTTACATATTTAAAAACTATAGTGCATTTTTACATTTTAACCATGAATTTGTTTGAACAAGTCGCGATGTCACGCACTCGTTTGTTTTTGTACACATTGTGAATCGCGCCACGTGAAACACACCAGCGATTTACAATATGTTAATTTATATTTTTATTTAAGTGAAGGTCGAGTTACGTGAAACGCACACTCGACTTGGAGATAACGTATCGTGACCATGCCACGGGAACCGTACTCATAGTTGTGATGACCCAAAAGGTCATCCTAAGTAATTCCAGCTAAATCTGTGCTCCGAGGCCTCGAAAGCCTCCGTTAATCTTATCTCGATATGCGTGCGCGGCCCGGGCAGGTAGCCGGGAAGCTTCCATGTGAAAATTTGATAAAAATGGGATTTTTGAATTGAATAAAGTTGACTTTGGTCAACATTTTTGGTAAACGGATCCGGACCCGTGATGTGACGGTCCTGGAGGGTCCGTAGTAAAATATGGGACTTGGGCGTATGCGCGGAATCGAATTCTGAGGCCCCAAGCCCGGGAAATGAATTTTTAAAGAAAATTGTTTTCTAAAAATAATAAAGGAATGTGAAAGTGAATAATTATGTAAAAACCTTGTTACCGGGCCCGTGTTATGGTTCCGGAGCCCGGAACAGGTTTATTATATGTTGTTTGTCCTATTTGTGAGATTTGGTGTAAAACGGGTTTGATTTGATTGGTTTCGGATCCAAGTGAGAAAAAAAACGGAGCTAATGAACTTGTGGGGTTTTTAAAGAATTTGAAATGTGGCTTGAGAGGTGATTTTATATTCCTGAGGTCCGAATGAAATTTCGAGACCGGGAATAGTTCCGTTGTGTCATTTATAACTTATCTTCAAAATTTGAAGTCATTTCGAGTGATTGTGATGTTATGCACGAGGGGACATTCCGTGCCGAGTGTTATTATATATGCATGAGGGGACATTCCGTGCCTAGTGATTGTGAGGTTATGCACGAGGGGACATTCCGTGCCGAGTGTTATTATATATGCACGAGGGGACATTCCGTGCCGAGTGACTGTGAGGTTATGCACGAGGGGACATGCCGTGCCTTTCCTGTTCATTATATGTTTGAGAAGCTATATTTCTGCCTTGTCTTTACGTTTCATTTATTACCTTGTACTGCTGTGCTAGCATACTGTTACCCTATCTCCCCAGCATGTTCTCCCCGTATCTGTCTTACTTGCTTATTTCTGTTGCCATTTTTCCTGCTATTATATAAAATTGCACAGGTACATATGTTGTGTTGGTCCTAGCCTCGTCACTACTTCGCCGAGGTTAGGCTCGACACTTACTCAGTACATGGGGTCGGTTGTACTGATGCTACACCTTCACTTCTTTATGTTGTGCAGACTACACAGCCGAACCCGGAGATCACTGACAATCGGAGCATCTCATTCAGTCATACAAGAGACTCGAGGTAGACCCGCAGACGTTCGTGGGCCTTGACGTCACCTTCTACTTTCCACTTTCAGCTCTGTCTTACTTTGTATTTCAAAGACAGTCTTATGTACTTATTTCAGACCTTTTGTTTGTAGTAATCTCTTACATAGTCCGTGAATATGTGACACCAGTTCTGGGATTTGTTTATGGGTTTTATCTCGAAAAGTGTTATGTTGTATTTTGGGTTATTTTGTTAAATTTTATATGGTGGGTCATCGTAGCCTTGGTTATCTTGTTCGTATTTGTTGTTAATAAGTTTTATTTAGTTCAAACGTTGGCTTG
>ML272991.1:0-14804 GCA_005239495.1 Nicotiana undulata
ACCTGTTCCGGGCTCCGGAACCATAATACGGGCCCGATAACACGGTTTTCACATAATTATTCATCTTCAAAAGTCTTTATCATTTCCAGAAAACAATTTTCTTTAAAAATTCACTTCTCGGGCCTGGGACCTCGGAATTCGATTGCGGGCATACGCCCAAGTCCCATATTTTCCTACGGACCCTCTGGGACCGTCAAATCACGAGTCCGGGTCCGTTTACCAAAAATATTGACCAAAGTCAACTTTATTCATTTAATTATCATAAATTTCCATTCTCATCAAATTTCAACATAAGGACTTCCCGGCTACACGCCCTGGCTGCGCCCGCATAACGAGGTGAGATTAACGGAGGCTTTCGGGGCCTCGGAACACAGATTTAGCTAGGATTACTTAGGATGACCTTTTGGGTCATCACATTCTTGAAGTTCTATAATTTGATTAAATGCAAGTAAAGACAATAAATTTGATTATCACTCTTATAGAGTTTGTAAGAAATTATAATCACCCGAAGTGGTAAAGTTTTTATGTCTTGCCATGATCAAATTCATGTATGATTGTGGGCAAAGAAGTGGAAACACGTCCCAATGAATTTGCTTCATTCTCGTTCCCCTTAAGAGAATGTGATAGCAATATGTGATAAGTCTGAAAAAAGACAAATTATTTCTATAAAGGTCTTAATGGATCTGGACGTGGCATTAGACGAAATTATAATCGTAATCATTGTGATAATGAGAATAATATGGGTTCTCAAAATAATCCTTCACTCTGTGAAAGTAATATTTATCATCGATTTGACATGAAATTTTGTAAAGCACATATAGATGATTATGGTCCATTCATGATGTGAATGTGACAACATCTGATTTATGAATACATATTCATTCTTGGAAGAATATGAATGTGTCAGTGGTAGTGAACATACCACATTCACCTCTAGAATGAGGTCTGAGAAGAAATAAGAAAATAATGTCATTATTATGGCATGAATGGTCATTGATCACGTACATATTGTGATTATGCCAAATATTATGGCAATGTGATAATTAAAGGAAAAAGTAATACAAGCAACATATCTTGCATATGATTGTTTTGACCATGACCATAATGGTATAACTTTCTCTTTGAAAGAGATATTTACCATATGAATGTTGATGAATATGTGGTAGTACAAAATTAATTGAGAACTCTAAAAGAGACAATTATACTATTTTGGAGGAATAAAATTTATTATCAAAAGGCATTGTGTTGTAGTAAGTCTCAAAGAAACATAATTGGGTTTCTAAAGTATTCGCGAAAGCGGTTAGTTATATTGAGATTATAAATAAAGGAAAGATTTCATATCTTCTATTACTACAACTTGTAGCGGGGTAATATGTATGTTAAAGTTACCCACCTTATTCTCCAGTTTGTACTACACAAATAAAAGAATACCACAATAAGGTGGATGTTTATTGATATAAAAACCCATATCATAATAAACTTGGAGTTTATTGATAATTGCACATGTCATGATGTAAACCTGAACTTTATCAATATTGATAATTTATTCAGTTGGAATAATTGGTTTAGCCATATCAATTCAAGTATGATGTGCAAAAGTAAAAGAGATTTCACACGGGTAAATATTAAAGAACTAGAAAGTTCTTTACGAATTCTCTTATGTTGCTCGTTCTCATTAATTAATAGACCAACTAAAATTGGGATTGAATCCCATGAATGTTGGAAATATCAAAGGTGAATCCGGGCTCATTCACCTGCCATGTATACCACATAAGATGCATCTATGAGATGGTTACATGTGCGATTATAATTAACCCGCAACCTGGTATTTGCAAGGAAGCTTGCTCAATAATTTAATTTAGAGCATAATTTCCAGATTGTCTATTCAAGATAGTTCATCTTGATAAATTAGTTTACATCACAACTGGTTTAGCAAAATGATTTATTGAGTGTCTCCACTTAATAGCTAAATTATTGCTTATGCGAATAAAGTATTTATATCAGTTTGATATATGTTATACACAAAAGTACATTACATTCTCCCCTCACAACAGGTTCAGGGTCAGGAACCAAATAATTCCATCTTATTATTATTAAAGTGAGATTTATATTTTGATTAACACCATAATGCACAAAGATGGGCTCCCAAAATTGAGGAAGAAAGTTAGTTTTTCTAACATGAGAGGGAGACATGATAGAAAGTTGAGAAAAAGTTACGTGGAATGAATTATCATTTCTACATCTAGATCCTCGAATAAGATAATATGAACTTGAAGCTCATAAAAAGATAATTCATCTGCAATATATTGCAAAGCATGCCATACACATTTGCTGACCCAAAGAAAGTAACTATATTCTCATTGCAAATGTTCCTATTAAGTCCTAGAAGGACAAAGTCTATGGTACACTTAAAGCGTATAGACAGATCGGTTTCAAATAAACTTCTTGATAAAGAAGATGAGCAAATGATCATAATAAAGGAGGAAAGTGATCTAGAAGATCACATGACATAACACTTCATAAAATCTCAAGAGAGGTTCAGGTACCTGAAAATATGAATGAAGAGATGTCTACGTTATGTCTTTATGAAAACAATATTGGAACCGATATAAAATGTTCGTCAACGACATCTATCTTAAGTCTATCGGATACAGACAGAAAAATATTTGGCCAAATGAAAGAGATACAATTCGAATAGAATTGGTTTCATATGAAATACATGTAATTTTGGACATGTAGTTCAAACACTCGAAAGTATAAAGTCAGTGTGTGCAATCACTTTCATGTATCTTATATGTATGGCATGACATGAAACTTGATGCAAATCTGAAGTCTATTTATATGGCTTATATGGCTTATATGACTTAACTTATATGACAATTCCTGAAGAATATTGCTTAAAGAATATAGAATTCTTGGTCATGAAGTACTGCATCTTAAGTGCAAACTTATGCACATTTGTATCATGTTATAACTATAAGCATGATAATGTAATAGCGAGGATTTTCAAGGTGCAGCATATTCATTCAAGTGATAATATGGTTGATTTGTTCACAAAATCTCTACCAACATCAACCTTCAAGAAGTTAGTGTACAAGATTGGGATGCGAAGGCTCAAGGATGTGAATTGATGCTCTCATCAGGGGAAGTTAATAATCGTTGCACTCTTTTTCCCTTACAAGATTTTGTCCCACTGGGTTTTCCTTGCAAGGTTTTTAACGAGGCAACTAAAAGGCGTATTTCTAAACATGTGTACTCTTTTTCCTTTTCTAGAATTTTTCTCCCACTGGGTTTTATTTTAGTTAAGGTTTTAACGAGGCACATTATTTGTTGAATAGACATTCAAGGGGGAGTGTTATAAATAGAATTATATTTAAGGTAAATGTCTATATTTTAGAGAGATCTTAGGGATTTTACTTGATGGCTAAGTCATTCTTTCTCTATAAATAGAGGGACCCTATTCCATTGTAATTCATCCCAGAATTTAATAAAAATTCTCTCTCTCTTTCTCTGCAATATTGTTCTTCTTCTTTTATTGTTTCATAACGGGGGAAATTTTTTTTTGTTGGTGTCGAACAAGGAAACTTCACGATTTTATGTAGAAAAAAAAATTCTTTGTCCTTGTTTATTGTTTAATCATAAAAACCAATTATACGTCTTCATTTCTCTTTCATACAAGTTATTTGTTGTTTTTAAAATTTGAATGAAAAGTATTTTTTAGAAGCTTGGTTGTTAAATTCGTTTACGTCTATTCTTAAAATTTTAAATGGCATTAGGTTTTAGGAAAAAGTAACTATTTTTGGGGAAAAAGTAGTAATTAATTTATGATAAAAATTAATTACTATAATTTAATTTACAAAAATACTTAAATTACCTCAATAAAAATTCGTATTAAAAATGAAACTAATATTATTACTAAGAAATGTTATTGCATAATTTAACTTTAAGCACAGGAATTAGTTATTAAATTCAACTTGTAGCTGATCATTTTTTTTTTTATCGATCTGTCACTATTTCTGTCACTGCATAGGATTAGCGATAATTTTTTGTTATTTAACTACATAGTATTTTCATTGCTAATTTTTTTTATGTAGTTTATTTGTCTAGAATACGTGGTATCTCAACAATTATTTTGAGGCAAAATTAATATAAAAGAATAATATACATACATACATATATATATAGAGAACGTTAATACTTTCAAAATCATCTTGGTTGTTCCATGCTTAGCTTCTACTTTCTTTCTTTTTTGACTAAATAGGCTCATGTCATTTTCAAGAACTTATATTTTAAGAAAAGAAAATTAAGGGCTCAAATTTTTTATAATTTCTTAGACATCGTACATGATACACACGCATCGCACGTATAATAAAACTAATATTCGTAAAAAGGGTTGTATCCCAAATGGATGTACTTCAGGCAACCTACCATACTTGGCAAAGGCCGGGTGAGATTCTTCTATATATTAGGATCAAACTTACATAACTATCCTATACGTGGCAGAATACATTTTGACCTTGTCCAGAAAATACCTTTTTACCTTATCCACAACATAGAGAAAAGGGATGAAAGGAACTCTACTATATGGTTAGGGGAGATTAATTTTGACAGTGATGTGGAATACTAAAGGAGATGAGCTTGTCAACATGTACAAGAAGACATCAACAAAAAGAAAAAAGACAGTTCGGTACATTAAGTTTCTGTTATTCGTAGAGTTCGGGGAAGGGTCTGACAATAAGGGTCAATTGTATGAAATTACCAGTTACGTCAAGGCTCTTCTTACATCACATATTCTTAATTTATTCGACAAACATTTATGAAATTATCTACGCGCTCTAGTCAAACTCCAAGTTTTAATTAATGTCTGCCTTGACTTATCCCTCATGCTCAACTACCCAAAAGCATTCCAACATACAATAATGCAACTATTGCTACAAGCCTGCAACATGAAAATTGAGTAGATAACATTAATTAAAAGGTTGTGGCAGACACGAAAACCATACAAAAGAAAAGATAAAAGAGGCAATCACGGTAAGAAGACTGTCATAGCCAGCCGTATGACGGGCCAATTAGTGCGCAACTTACTATTTCACGGGCACATATTTTTCGTACGTATAGATATAAAGTAATATTTGTCTACCAAAACTTAAGAGATATGAATAAATCACCTAACGTATGATGTCTATATTGGAATTTGGACTTTAATCTTCCGTGGTATTCACTAACTTCGTTGATCATTAAGTCGTACCGTTCAAGTCACCTCTAAGTCTTCCTTTTTTTTTAAGGAACGAAAGTCGTCTCCTTTAGAATGTGTCACAACAATATTTGCATTTGAAAAAGAATGCATCTTTAACTTCCTCATTTCGTCCCTTTGCCAGCAATATTAGTCGGGACCGCACAATTACCGACCGCCACAAATTAATCGGGTCTCGGTCAGTTTTTGCCCATTATACATCGGTCGATTTTGACGGCCGTTTCATCAATTATTGCCTTGCTTACACAATTTGGTATTATCCTCTTTTTTTCCTAATATAATAGTAGCGTCCAACCTGCTTGCTTGCACACACTTCAACTCATATATACGGTGTACCTGCCACCTCTCATCATAAAGTACTAGGCAGATGCGAAAAATCAACTATCGTGTTTTTTGTTTTCGCTAGAATTTGAATCCTGTTCTCCCATAGTTTTCACCTAATTTATTAACGGTTAAGCCACATCCTTGAGTGTACATTAAGGAGTAAAAGCATATTTCAAGAAAAGGCAAGAGGTAAAACAGAACGCGCCTAACATGGCGCGAGCATAGTTTTCCATCAAATTCAAGAGCAAATTGCATCTAGTTAGTTGAATTACTTCACCTAATGAGCAAATACAACACAACTATGGTTGCAGGTTGCTCTCAAAGAAGCATGCATAGAATACAAGATTTTATGGAAGTCAAACCTTGCGACAACGTTTTACGCAGAACACGAGGGGCCAAAGGTTGTAAGCAGAATATTACTTATAAGCATTCAGTGCCATAACCTTGCATTGTTCATTCATGGCCAAGAGTTGTGCCTCTTTCTTGTCGAGCAGAGCTGTCAACCTCACATTCTCCTCCATAAGTTTTTGGACCTCAACCTCTTTCTGCATCTTCTCGCTCTCCAATTGGGTTGTTTTCGCAGTTAACCTGGTTCACACAAAACAAACTGAACACGTAAAAAATTCACCGATATGGACCTTAGCATTTGTTAATTACAACGATATAATTTTCGTGACCACTACTCCTAATGTTCCGGAGAAGAAAAAACAAGTATTAGCTACTAGATGTGCTTAGACTTCTATTCTCATGCATCAAATTAGCGTGAGATATATATAATTAATTAGTATTACACTATTATGACCATTAGGAAGGCGGCGGCAATCAACAAAACCAACAAAGCCAGTTGTAAGGAGCACAAAATTTCGCTCTAATACAGCAAGAACCAAAGACATGCTCTGCTCTTTGGGATCTTCCCAATCGTGTAAACACAGTGTTGGGCTAAGCCAGCCAACATACACTCTTATCATGGTGTTATATTGTCCGCTTTGGATCACGTCCATACAATTTTTGCCGAAAGGCCACAAACCATTAAAGAATATTCCTACACCTTTTTGTAGCTTATTTTCTTATCAACTTTTGGGGGACTTCGTTAGCACACACAACAATCTCCTGCTCGAACTAAGTACCTCATGGTACAACACCAAGATATATGGGATTATCTGGAGAATGCCACCCATATTATCTATGTACTTATGGACACCAAAATCCACAAGCTTCTTGTGTGTGCGTCTCCAACTATGGGCAAATGCAGTAATTTGGACGGTAGACAAGCAAAGGCAGTAAGCCGACCGTTCCACGCCATCACTCTGACATTTCTATACTTGTATCACTAATTTGTCGACTCTGACACCCGATGTAAGGCTAAGCTAACCTAAAAGACACTGTTAACAGTTGTGATGTTGTCTACTTTATGAATATCTTCTGCCTTATACGTAGCTTATTTTTCTTATCAACCTCCAATGTAGGACTTTGTTCGCACATCAACACACAGCAGCAGAATTTTATCAAATAGCTTATAGAAATCCTGATTTTCATGTCACATTCTTTCCTTTTGAACTGCTCTTTCTAATTTTCATGACACACTCTTTTATTCTATACTGCTTGGTAACTTCAACATACAGGAACGTAAAACAGGAATGACATACGGGCAGAATATATTAGTAGGTTACAACTGTACAGAACTTCAACATTCGAGATTACGCCAGGCTAGATGATTCGACAATACATCCCCCGCAAATTGCAGGGCCGGCCTGAATTTTTAGCCTAGTCAGAAAAGTATATCCAGATAAAAAATGGATAAAACACCAGGCAGAGAAGAAGTAATCCCCCCACCCCCAGCAGGGAAAAGCAATCCCATTGTGAGAAGCAAAAAGGAACATTTCAAGAACTCTAGGTCTCCTAAGCAAGAACAATATCTAAATTAAACCAGCATTAACATCATTTGGAAACTTTAAGAGTGAGGATGATGTTAGACTTCATGACAATTTGAAGACAAATTAGAGAGACCAAGTGGAGATGGAGTGACGTGACGATTGTATAATCTACCCACACACAGTGTTTATGAAGGATAAAGTTCGATAGAGAGAGAAAGAGAACTGGGAAAGGAACGGAAGGTGATAGAGACCCCATACAAGTCACTTAGTGCATTAAGTTACAATAAAAGTAATACAGTAATTATGTGATCATTACCACTTAAATCTAAACAAAGTGAATAATTATTAAATTATGCGTGAATAAAACTATAATTTCAAATACACCGAAGAGTAAGCGGAAAAGACAAGATATACTACGGTTTGTAGTTAATTCTTTTTTGGATAACAGAGAAATCCCGAGAACAAGTGGCGTAAGGTTCGAAACTCGGGAGATAATGAGTCCACCCCTACCCTTCCCCACTTGAATACCAGGCCTTTGTTTGCGACAAACTTTGAATACATGACATGCGCCTAATCCACAAACCACGCGTTGCGCTCATACTTATAGATCAGAGCCCTAGGGGCACTACACTTTACTATTAATAAATTAACTTAGTTCCAAATTTCAATTAAAAATAACTTAGAAAGAGGATAAGCTGACTTTATGTAGAGGTCGAAGAAATATAACATACACTTAAAAAAATTTAGAACTAAGATTAAGATGGATGTGTGGGTGTACCAGGAGAGATAAGATTAAGGATGAAGTTATCCGAGACAGAGTGGGAGTAGCCTCCGTGGAGGAAAAGATGCGGGAGTCGAGGCTGAGATGGTTCGGACATGTTAATAGAAGAAGCATTGATGCCCCTGTTAGGAGGTGTGAGAGGTTGGCCATGGCGAGTTTGAGAAGAGGTCGAGGTAGCCCTAAGAAGTACTGGGGAGAGGTGATTAGACAGGACATGGCGCTGCTTCAACTTACTGAGGACATGACCCTTGATAAGAGGGTGTGGAGGTCGAGGATTAAGGTAGAAGGTTAGTGGTAGTTTTTAGTTATTCACCGATAGTCTTAGTAGCACGCATGTCCTTCATATTCTTAGATTTTTATTACGTTATGTGGTTTTATTCGCCTCAGGTATTGTATCTATTGTTGCTAGTATTTGGTACTACTTATCCTTTATCTCTCCCTTTTTCTTTTCTCTTCTCTCTTTCTTCCTTTCTTGCTATTCACTTCTTCTTATTACCCTTCCTAAGCCGAGGGTCTATTGGAAACAGCCTCTCTACCTGTTAGGTAGGGGTAAGGTCTGCTTACAGACTACCCTCCCCATACCCCACCTGGTGGGAACATATTGGGTTTGTTGTTGTTGTAAAATTCGGCGATTTGAATTGTCATAATGCAAGTTTCAATCTTCTAGTCTTAGTGATCAGTTCAGATTTTATTAATAACTATTAGTCCAGCATCTTGATTTGTAATATTGGTAGAAGGTGATTAATCACTACTGTCATTAGTTAAATCAAAGAAAAGCTTTGCAAACCTGCGGTGAAACCTTCTCGTTCTAAGTTCTGTGCCCTAGGACATGCCATAGAGCTAGTTTATATTCAACTTTGCACTGGAAGAAAAAAAGGGATGGGTTTTCATTCTTAATCCAAACAATCGACTTCATTTTGTCTTTCAGATTCTATTGTTTCTGTACATATCAGAAAAGCTGAGAACAAACAACCTAGTACCTGATACATGGTATGAACCATATGACCGACATTCAAAGAGAATTAATTATAACCCACTCCATCAAAGAACACTCTCGTAGGAGAAATATGGCTACAAAAGATGCTTAAGGGTTTTGAATTTGTTGACATAAATTCAAAATCTAGGTGAATTGGTAAGCAACTTGTTCAGAAAAGTATTTTATGTCAGTACATTATTAGTCACTTCCGATATCACATGCACACTGACCGCGAGCTAAGTTGCTCAGACACAGGTGCGGGTGTCCGACACGGGTGCGGATCTAGAGGTCGGATCTTTCAAGATGTAAATTTTAAGATTCGGGGATACGGATCCTAGTACGGATACGGGTTCGGGGATCCGGCTAAAAATAATTTTTAAAAAATAAAAATCTCTCTAATTTATGAAAAATTTTGTTGAATACTTACGTATAGCTTGTAAAGTGTGGATTTCTTTTTTATTCTCAAGTTGTAGATAAGTAAAAGATTGATTTCCTAGATAAGATATGCTATTTTCTTCAAATTTACCCTAGTTTTAGTTCTGATTTCGGTAATCAAATTGTATCTCGTCTCGAATTTTTCTATCCATCGTGGTCAAAGTACCCAAAATTGTTTGACCAGATCCGGTACGGATCCCATACCCACACCCATACTAGTGTCGTGTCGACACGTGTGCGGGCACCTAAATTGCCATGTCGAAGCAACTTAGACCGCGAGTACGCAGAGAACATAATTAAACAGATCTGCCTTCATTTTATGATAAACGGATGTTATGTTCGAGCGAAAGGGTTATACTGACCGTTCAAAAAGCCTTTCAATTGTCTGGAATTGCTTTTCTGATGACAGAAGAGTTTCTCTGACACTAACGAGACTGCTGACATAGGATTTCAGAGACTCAAAATCTCTTTTAACGCGAGAAAGCTCCTGCTCATTTTCTGCAGCTCGCTGCCTCTGTCTAGAAGTTTCTTCGACCAAATCTTCAACTCTCTGGCGCATCTCATTCAAGATACAATTTGTACCCAAAGCAAACCTTTCCATCTCTTCTAACTTACCTGACATATTTTCAATCTGAAGCGATTTTCTTTGAATCTCTTCACGACCTATTGTTACCTTCTCCTTCTCTAAAGCAGTTTCAGATTCAGCCATTATAGCCCTCTTGACAAGATTTTCCATAACATCTGTAACCATTTGTACACTGGTGAGTAATTCGCTTGTATAAGATCCATCTTGTTCATCAAAGGAATCTTGTTTACTCGTAAGTTTAAACCACGTCTCATAATCAGCATCACTAAAAGACGAGAGATCTATGTCCCTTGACCAACTAGACAAGGGTACACCATTTTTATCAACAATTCCTACTCCATCTAGTTCTTTTATACCGCAGGACGTATGGGCCAAATCAGGAACAGACATGACTCTAGCTTTAGCTTTCAAATACGTCATTAATGTTGCAGCAGTTCTGACTCTACGCCAAAGTACATCTAACTCCTTTTTTGTTTCTTCTTCTGACCCCTGAATACAAGCTTTTACATCTAATAGTTTTGCTTGCAAAGCATCCACTTGAGACTGGTTTTTCTCCATCTCTTGCTTCCAACTAACTTGTGTTTGGCTCAGTTGGTACTTTAAATCTGAAAGATCAATATCTTCCTCGGCCGACATCACCTGTTACAACAACAACAACCCAGTTAGTGGGGTATGGGGAGGGTAGAGTGTACGCAGACCTTACCCCTACTCCGGAGGAGTAGAGAGGCTGTTTCCGGTAGACCCTCGGCATAAGAAGGAAAGATACAATGTATCAGTAACAACAAATTAATACAGCAAAGGAATCCAGAGAGGTAACACTAGTAATGCAATAACCAGAAAATAGAGAGAAAAGTAATAACACTAAGCAGTAACAAAGGCACAGTACTACCGACATCACCTGTTATAAATTCAAATTAGGAACTTAGATCATTAAGATCTAACACTAGGAAGTAGCAACACGTACAGCACAGTTGGCCGAACGAATCTCACAAAAATCATCTCAGAAGTATAGGTGCTTTTTGGCTAAGTCAAAAAGAAAAAGAATCAAATGCAAATAATGAATAAGACGGTAAATTTTGACTAACAACATACTATCTTCTCATCCACTCCCTTCCTTTCTTTCTTGTTCCTTCTAACCAAACAACTCCCAAGTTCAATCACTACAACACAATTCTTGATATACAGATAATGCATCATAAATACATGAACAAGTTCTTTGCACCGCAATGCTCTTCCAATTTTGTCCAAAAAATACAAAACACATTCTAAACAACAACAGCAACATACCCAGTGTAATCCTAATCCCACAAGTGGGGTCTGGAGAGGGTAGTGTGTGTACAGACCTACCTCTACCTTGAGAAGGTAGAGAGGTTGTTTCAACATACCCTCGGCAAAACACATTCTAAAACAAATAATGAATAACATTTTCTGTAAGATGAGAAGGGAGATTTACATATTCCCCTAGAAAAAACAGAATACTTGATGAGAAACTACACTAAGAAGATAGTGCCCCTTAAGCTCAACTTCTATCAGTGTTTCTTTGACATCAAATTTACAGAATTCATATTTTGGATCTATAGCAGGGTAAGGCTGCGTACAATAGACCCTTGTGGTCCGGCCCTTCCCCGGACCCCGCACATATCGGGAGCTTAGTGCACCGGACTGTCCTTTTTTTTATAGCATATATTTATAATATTTAAGTTCAAATCCCATAGGAGGAAAAAAAATACTAGGTGATTCCTTCCTGTCTACCTAAGCCTTGTTACCGGTATCTGTGTGGAATAGTGGAATAGTCGAGGTTCGTCCAAGCTGACTCAGACACCACCCAAAATAATATAACTAAATTTATTGAAGTTCAGGAAACTGACACACTATGAAATCATACCAATCCATTGCCAAATCCATCAGTTACATACCCAGGAGAAGAAACTAAAAATTATCCCCCTTTTTATAGATAAATCAAAAGAATTCACTTACAAAGTACAAAATGTTACTTTTGGCAGTGAGTTCAAGAAAATACTAAAGACAGCATTTTTAGTCCAGCCCAACTTTCAATTTGGCCTCTTTAACAAATCCAATAGAACCCCCAAGATAGAATCTTTATAATTTGTCCCTCCACAAAAATATCCAAAGCCACCAAGAAAATAATAATCAGATTTTCACCCAATAAAGCAAACACAATTATCATTAAAATAAATCCCACTAATACTAAATAATTTTTCTTTTAATGAAATAAAGGAACCAAAATGGACACAAGATCAAAATTTAGCAAGGAAGAAAAAATTAGCAGGTAAAATCTGAGCAAAAAAGAACATACATTTTGTTAGGAAAAATTCCAAAGGCATAGAAAAATAGGCACCTTGTAATTTAATTGAAAAAAAAAATTGAGAGCTTTCGGTTGTTAGGCAGGTGATGACGATGATACTGCTCGAACACGCGTTGTGTGGAGGATGGGTATTGAAGGAATTTGGTAAAGACAGCTTCAAGTTCTTGTTTGTCTGTCTTTTTCAGTTTTACTTTACATAAATTGTATTTGTATCCCCTAAATTTTCATAAATTACAGATTGCGTATCACTTCTATAATTAGCTTATTTTGAAATATATTTTTCTTTAATTATTTTTAATGAAAAATAGTTTGTTTTTTATTAATTAATTTTAAAAGTACTTTGGAACAATAATTAGTGTTCTCGGTCAAGCTTTTAAAAAGCATTTTAAGTGTATTTTCTCAAAAATATTTCTCAAAAAAATATGCTTTTGGGAAGAAGTATTTTTTTCTGCTTCTCAAAAGTTACTTATGATCCTACTCAGAAGTGCTTTCTTTCTTTCTAAAATCTTGGCCCAACAAAATATTATTCTCACAAAACTCTAATTTTCGAATCAAATAATTACGAGAGTCAAATAATTTTTCAATACGTCTAAAATATTAAAAAAATACTTTTTATATTTAAAAATTGATTTTATGATAGTTTTATTTATATTATATTCATTGAATTTTCTTTTTAAATTGGATTTTTATATAATATTTGATGTTAGAGTAGGAAAAGTTAAAATCAAATCTAAACACGCACTTTTTATAAAAATATATTAAAGAACTGCGGGTCAAAGTTTAGTACATGTCGAATGCAATGCGGTTGTTATTGGATATGTCTGGTAATGGCATCGCTCATGGCAGTTACTGACTTTGGCAACAGAACATTGGTGCCTTGTTTATGTTTACCCGTAAAACGGTGCAGTTAAATTTATACGTGGTTAATAGACAAGCGAATCGATTTAATCCCACAATGATAAATATAATAAATAAGAATGCAATACTTAACGTTGAAATCGAGATAAGATAGCAAATAGCTTGGCTCCAAGAGCAGAGCTTCCGAAGGCAGTAATAACAATATTAATAAGCAAGAAACAAAATGTTATTGAGCTTTTGAACGGTATATAGCATGATTTTGTCAGAAAACTCCCCTCCTTACAATGATTATTTAACTCATTATTTATAGTTGTACATAGGGAATAAGGTCCTAGGACCAAGCATCTCTAAAATGACAATTATGGCGTTCATTGAAGAATGTGTAACAACAAGCTATTAATGTCATATTCTCTATAATGGACTATGTACTTAATACTATAGAATATTCTCCATTGAATGTTACCAGGTGGCATGCATTTATTTGTCTTTATGGGCAACATTCTCTTCATGAAAAAACCGAGATTGTTGGCCCCGGACTTGATTTTCATCTGTCTCGCTTTCCATCTGCCTCTGATTCCAAGTGTCGCTCTATTAGTATTTAATATGAACATATTTTGTCCTATACAGATTGTCCTCCTACTTTCCGGTGGCACATCCTTGTGTCGCCGGGAAGTTGGTGAAGATACCAATACCTTTCTTGGTGGAAAATTCTCTGACCCCCTCTGAAAGTTTTTGACGCTTGATTAGACGCACGTTGTTTATACCCAATTTTTCCTAATAATCTTAAATTGCATATATAACTTTAAAATCAGGCATTAGCATCAAATGGTATTTTTTTCATAATTTTTTTATATTTTTATTAATTTATCCAATATTTTATTCAAATAAATAATTATAAAATTGCATCGCAAAAGATTTCAAAAATATTTCTTGATTTAATTTATTATTTATGGTCCTATTAAGTCCAAATTATTCCATAAATAGCCAAATTGACACTTTTTGGCTATAATCGCAATAACTTTGCAATTATAGCCTATGCATATAATTATGTACTATTTTTCAACCAGAAATTAGTATTTTATATTTTAAATACTGAATAATCATTTTAAAACATTCCTATGCATGAAATTCAATTTTATAACTAGTGATTATTTTATAAATTATTTTAATTAATTTACTTTTGGGTATTTAACAAATGGCCTTATTTTTTTTTCAATTATAGCCTATTAACCAACCCAAATGCCTAATTGAATTGGCCCAATGCTTCAGGCCCAAACTTGTACCCCTACCCGACCCAATTTCGCTTGAATCCTGGCCGATGATTATTTTTTATCAACGGTCCAGATTAAACCTTACTTTAATTAACCTAAGACTACCCCCCCCCCCCCCC